>JAEIIU010057296.1:0-15777 GCA_018874675.1 Drosophila baimaii | reverse complement strand
AAAAAAAAAAAAAAAAATGAAAATGAAAAAAAATAGAATAAAAGTATATAATAAAATCAAAACAAAGGTCATTACGAGAAGCGAGTGGGAGAGAGCGCGAGAATGTTTGACTGCGCTGCTAGGGGCTCTACACTGCTATTAAATACTATGAGAAATTAAATTAAATTTTAATTAAGAATTCTGGTACACTAATGCAAAAAAATTTTAGATTTTGAGAGAAGAATGTCTTGTGTTGAGACTTAACCAAATAATTGTAAAATATATTAAATATATTTATTATATTTATACACAAAAAATTAATGTTTTTGTAATAGTTTTAGCAAAGACCCCAGAATTACTAAGATGAGTAACGACTATACATTTGAATTGCCATATGCAAGCAATTTTTTCTGTTTATGACAAAAATTGCGCTCTCTCTGTTTTCACAAAGTTGAGAGCGTAAAAATCTAAATATAGAATGCGCTAGCATGTGTGCGTAAAGATGTATAATGCGTGAGAATAAGTGTACACACATACAAAAGAGCGATTGGCTTTAGAGCGCGCTCTCTCTGTCTCTATGGCAACAGAACTAGTACCCAGCGCTGGGTACTGCACGAAAAAATGTGTGTGCAAAAAACAATCATAAGGCATGCTGCTCTAAATATTTTTAAATTTATTTGTTAATTAGTGAACAGCTGACTACACTTATTTTTAAGGTCTGACACCTCTATTATTATGAATACCGCAACTCCTGTGTGTGTAAGGGACTATTTTGATTTCATGTATTCAAGACTACACGTATTCCACAGCAAAGTCTGACTAAGAGCAGTGAAAACATAGTTTCCTTCAGGAAAATGCACTCTAGAAAATAAAATGTTGAATAAATGATTATGAAATTCCCACAAAAATAAATAAATAAATTGACACCATTCAGCCTAGTTTTTTGTGAACACTATACGTATGTATGTATGTATTCGTACATACTTTCAGATTTCCCCAGTGTATATGTGTGCTGGTCTGGGGCTGCGACTGAGACAGGATCTGAAGCTGAGGCTGAGGCTGACAGGAGCTGAACTGAACTCGAGTTCTGCAGTTGGCAGACAGCTGCGACAGCCACGAGCTCTCTGCCCCAGACTGCCCCAAAAATGTGCCAAATTGAGATAAAGAACCATTGAGAATTTAAAACTTAGTTGCAGCGCTTGACTTGGCGCTTTCCAAAAAAAAAAAGGGGGCGGGTCCAAAATGAAGCCTAGAGGGTTTCCACATAGTCTGGAACTACAGAGGTTGTCGCTCTGCCAAAAGGCATTGAAATCAGAACTAGATTCGACATAAAAATCAATTAATTATCTAGAATATTTGTAAAGTATTTTTAAAATAAAATTAAAGTTCCTTAGTTCCTTGTGCCCTTTGAACCCAGACCTGGCAGCTATCCCCACGCCGACTGAAGCTTCATCACACATACATAGGTGAAACCCACCTGGGAAACGGATGATTGAGCGACCATTAGCGATCATGGTCCGAGCTGGTCCCGTGGCTGGAGTTTACCCAGCAGGATACACAACAATAGCCGGGAGTCCTTTGTTCATGGCCACCGAAAATTATTACTTGTGCGCCAGCGTCCTGCCAGCGAGGCTCGTCGCCTTCGTCCGCGTCCTTTTGTGTTCGGCTTGTCTGCGGTTTGTCTAACGAGGCACCAGGCCATATTGTTTTCAAAAAAACAATAACAGCTGGCAGAAAATGGAGAAACGTCGGAGAGGAGTTTGGGGCCAGGGCAGGACAATGAGCGACGTTCAGCGGAAAGTCGACAACAATTAAATTAAATAAACTTGCTTCAAATGTTATGTAAATACAGCGCTCGACTCGCTAATTGAGTCGTTGTTGTTTGTCGTTATCCTTCTGCCTTGCCAGCCTGTCTGCCTTGTCTGCCATCCTGCCAGCCTGCCGGGCTGCTTTTTATACCCTCGTTGAGGGTATGCAAAAATACCTTATGATCATATCAATGGCAAAATAGTTGCATTGTGTTGCTTCACAATAACACAGGGTTTTTAATTTGTTTTCATATTATATATTTTGCACACATAATTGGCTTTGACTTTTGCTAATTTTCTGGGTTGTTGGCCAAGAATTGATTTGTTGTTGAAGGCACACAGCATTTTTATACCTTTATTCAAGGCTGGCTTTTTAATTAAAATATTTGAAATATCTTAATATAATCTTCAGTTTTGGGAGATTATTCTGTGTATTTCAAATGTAATTCAAATGTAAATTCTTTCTTGGATAATTATTTGTTGAATTGATTTAAATATTTCAATCTGGAGTGGGTATTAATTAATCCTATTGTAAGGGTATTTTGGGACAATATGTCTTAAAAAAGTGTTTCTTAGTTCCTGTTGCCTGTCAGCAAGACTGAGTAAAGGGTGGTTGGTGGTGGTGGCTACCTTTTAGGGATGTACATAGTATATAGAGAGGAGAGGTTCAATAAAATATTTCTACGACAATAGCACGCTTAATTTCATATCAAAAAAATGGCTAAAAGTTTGATCTATCAATATTTAAAATATCGAAAAATATCGATATATAGTTTAATCGAATTTTTTATCGATTATATTTAAATATAACACTTTTTGCGAATTTTTTAATATTTATTTCCAGCAATTATAACTTTAATTAACTTAGGCTCGATATATAAAGAGAGTAGTGACTTATTCCACATTAAATATCGATTTATGTATCGAACTTTCGATACAGTATCGTTATTTTGTGCCATCCCCACTACCTGTACCTCCTCCTCGTCTCAGTTCGCCCAGCTTTCCCTGTCGTGGGCGGGCTATGAATGATGGATGAACTTAATTTTTATTGCGCGACCTTGAAAACCTTGAAGCGTCCAACAACGGATCCCTTCGACCCAAGTTATTAACCGGGAAATATCAATCAGCATTTTACACTAGACTGCCGGTGCGGCGGATGTGTCAGAAAAGGACGAGGGACGAGAAACGTTGGGGCAAAGCACGGCTTTGCCTTCCCCCACTCACCGTGGCCTTGCCAGGCATTGAAACAAAACATTTTAATTAATTGAGGCGGAAAATACTTGGCTGCCGGGTTGCATGTTGTCAACTTTGGGGCTTCGGAAGAAGGATTGGGCTTGGGCTTAGGTCTGGGTCTGGGTCTGGGTCTGGGTCTGGAGGCCGGCTCACGAGATACTTGGCCGTCTGACGAGGGGAAAAAGGGACACGTGAAAGGTCCTGGGCCCAGTCAAAACGATTGGCTTCACTTTGTATGCTTAATGGCTCAATGATGTGCTCTCTTTCAGGTTCATTGAAATAAGTGCCCCCCAAGTATGTGCTATATGGCACGCGTATTTTAATGAATTTCTGACCCCCCTTCGTGTTTTTTATTATTCTTTTATTTCCGTTTTTCCCGCTGCGGTTTAGCGCCATCAAAAAGGGAAAAGATTGAAAAGCCGACTTATTAAGTGGGTTAAATTGATGCGGGATAATACGGGCGGGTTAAGTCCGATAAGCCTGATGGGCTTTTTGGGGTAGGTTAAGTTGGATTATGAGCCACCATTTCGAAATTAATTTGGGAGAGGATCGATTAAAGGGGGTGACTAAAATTACAATACCAATTTGGACTAATAAGGAAACATTATTTATGTGTATTTAAAGTCATAAAGTAAAGGCAAAAGACAAACAAATGGGAGAGGTAACAAAAAACAAGAAAGTAAACATACCTTTTCCTGACAATAATAATAATAATATTAAATAGTATATAATGTAAGGGAATTTAAACATTTATTTCTATATATTTACAATTTACAGTTAGCAAATAAAATTTAAGAAGAAATATTACTTTAAGCTCATGTTGTCAGACCTCGTTAGTTTTAAAAATTCACTTGGCCTCCGTGGCAATGAACCTCTTACCAGCATTACTGGCCATTACACTGCAACTTCTTCTGCCAACATTTCTCCCTAGCCAGCCCTTGGAGTCCAGTCCAGTCCAGTCCAGTCCAGTCCAGGCCAAAACCCAACCAAACCAAACCAAGCCCAACCGAACAGAAGAGCAGAGAACGAATCCTAGAACAAGCCCCAGACCGAAACCGAAACGAGACCCAGACCAAGATAATGCAAAGCCCAACACAAAAAGCATCAATTTGCATGCAAGCTGACCACCAGTAACCCAGCGCATTCGCATATGCACTGGGAGAAATTGCTGATTAAAATTTAAGTCCACAAACTTAAAGTTTACAAAATAATTCTCATTGAAATAGATTGGAAAGTATCTCAGCAGTCAGCAGTTATTGAAACTTTATGTTCCTTTGTTTTGTGTATACATTTTTTTTGGTATTTCTTCATTTTTCGAAGAACATCGATATATCGATACTGTAAATCGATATATATTTAAATATATATTCGATATTCTGTTTTATAGATTATACTGTGCCACAGAAAAGCCTAAGCTTAGTTTAAACTATTCTTGATGGAGATAATATTATATTTATTTGCGATAAAATCGATATTTTAACATTAAATGCGATATTTTTCGATATATCTAATACTGCCATATTTTCGATATATATTCGATGATAATCAGCGCTATATTTATGTTATTATAACATATCAGAATTCTCCTGTCGACTTGCATCTTTAGGACAAAGTAATTCTTAATTAAATTGACCAATAAATATTTATGAAAAATATTTTGTCAGGTTTAAGCACAATTGCAATGTAATTTCTTGCCGTGCACGGCCACAACTATGTGTGGTCATCTCAGTGGCCCCACGGCAGCACTTTGTTGGCAATGTTGGTGCTTCATCACAATTCAACTCGAATCTGAATTCGGAGCGCCCCGACACCGAATCCAAATCCGTGGATATGTCCCGGATCCGGGGTGGCGAGAATGGCGCTCTCTTTCATTAACCTTTCTGACATCCAACATAATTCAATTTGGCATCAAGTCGAGCATTCCGCAGTTGCCAGCAGCCAGCAGCTACCCACCATCCCTGCATCCCATGCAGCTCATTTGCATTAATGCCACGCACGTGTGCAATGAAGGACGAAGGACACAGGACTGGCGACTGCCGACTGCCGACTGCCGACTGCAGACTGCAGACTGCGCCATTGCCTCAAATTTTCATAAATAAATTGATTTGCTCCAGCTGGCGTAATTGTGGCTAACTGCGGTTAGCATTAATGACTGTCTATTGGGGGCCCATATAAGTACCTTGTTAGTTAATTTGGCAGGTGTGTCCTTAAATGTGTTAGCCACGTGACTGGCTGGTTAGGTAGGAGGTTTCTTTTTCGTTTTTTTTTTGGCTAGCAGAAGGTCAAGTTACTGGGAAAGTAGCTACACCAGAACATTCTATTTCTGCATAAAGGAGGTGTTTGTAGGGAGTAATATTTTACTATTAGAAATAGCTTGCTTAAAACCAATTAAATGGGTGAAAAAATTAATAAAAATGAAAGTTATTTGTTAACTTTTTCAAGGTTAAAATGTTGGCTGGGTCTTAGTTTAATTTTGTTTATAATTTCTATGATTTCTGTGTGGAAATACCACTGTAAATATATGTTATCCTTATGTAAATTTCAGTTTAAATATAATTTTAAATAATGCTCCATCTTTCGGTAGTCAAAAGAATCCAAAATATATATAAATATATACATATACATATATACGGCCAAGTCAAAGGCTAAAAACCCAAACTGGATGATAAATGGAAACTGTCGCCTCAAAAAAAAAAAGAAGGCAATAAATTCCACTTAAAATGAACTACTGAAAGCCACAGCAAAAATTGGCCTCAAAAAAAAAAAAAAAGAAAAAAATTTAATTAAATCAAATCGCTTTGAGCAGAGATCACTCATACGCAACGTTGGCCGGCTGGCATTGAGACTGCATTCGCATACGCAGCCCTTTTTAAATCAAAGGCAAACCCAGACCAGACGATGCGCATGCCAGGGAAATTTTAACAGCCAGGGAAATTCTTGTGCCGCAGCAGTGCCAGCATAACAGTGGCACAACAGCAGGCAGCAGGCAGCAGTATCAATAGCAGGGCCAGGAGCAGCAGCAGCAGCAACAGCAACACAGCAGTGGCCAGCAGCATCCTTGGCAGGACGTGAGGATGCCCGAAATCAGTATGAAACAGGACTCAGCGCTGACGGCACGCGTTTCGCCACGAGAGAGTTCTTCCTTGTTCCCAAACAAAAAAATCTGAAAGAAGCTGAAGAAAAACGCGCTAAAGCCGCCGCCAGTTGTCGTTGTCGTCGTCGGTTGTTCGTTGTTTTTTTTGCACGTTCTTGTCGTTGTCCTCGTCGTCGTCGTCGTCCTCGTTGTCGTCGTCGTCGTCGTCGTCGTCGCGTTGTTGTTGGGGGTCTCGTGCCCTTTATTTTGTTGTTGTTATATTGTTGTTGTTGCACCGCCGCCGCCGCCGCCGCCGTTGCCGCCGCCGCCGCTGCCGCTGCCGCCTCCTACACCTCCCCCGCCCACTCCATGTTCGTCTGTCGCTGAGCGTGTGAGCAAGTGTGTGTTAGTGCGTTGTGTCTGTGTGTTGCCTAGGTTGTTCCTTCCTCACTATTTATTTGATTAACTTTTTTAATTTTAATTTATATTTTTTTCTACAATATTATTGTTCTACATTTTGGGGTCAAAACAGCAAATTGGCAAGGAAGAGAGGAGGCTAGGGGCTGTGGAAAAATATGCCAAATAAACCACAACAAACAACAAACAGCTTGGCAAACAAGTTGCCTTTTTTTTCGTAGGCTTTTTTTTTCTGTGCACAAAAAGGGGGTTAACCAATTTTGAAGCTGCAACTTTGTCGCGCCCGAAACGCGTACGAAACGCGCACAAAACAACGCTTACATAAGTCTGGCCTGGCTTGTAAGCGTATATTTTTGTGTGTGTGCCTTTGCATGTGCTACGGGCTGTTTTTAAGGCTAGAAAATTACCTAACAACATGCTTAACGCAACTAACTGGGAATTTGTTTGCAAAAAAAAAAAAAAAAAAAAGAAAAGTGCGCGCCACAAGCAGCTGCAACTTGCATGTTCTTGGCGCGTTTTCTTGGCACATGAACAAAACGAAAAAAAAATAAAGAAGAGAGTGGAAAGGAAAGCTAGACTAGAATGGGAAAGAGACACAGATAGGGAGGGGGAGACTTTCCCCCCCCCCAAAGAAAATGGACAAGGAAAACCGAAATTGTTACACGGCCATTGTGGAGGTCGCGCCGAAAACTAAAAGAGAGCGAATTTATTTGTGAGGCTGCCAAAGGAGGAATTAGTTGAAATCTATTGACTGGCCATGTTTCGTAATAATAAATTGAAAAGGGGAAAGAAATGCCAGCTAAATTCACAACTTGTTGCTTGTCAGTCGAAAAAAGAGTGTTTAATCAGGCGAAGGGAGACATTATTAATATAATAATTTCAGTAATTGAACAATTATTTTGGGGGTTTTAATGATTTTAGGTCATTTATTCTAAGATATATGGTATTTGAGAACTTAGGTCTTTGTTGGAATAAAATAATTATAAATAATTATTATTAACCGGAGTTTAGTCAGTCTTAAGTTTAACCTTAATCCCTTACTTCTTTTTTGATTAATCCCATTCCATTTCCTGTTCAATTTTCATTAAGTTTTCTTTTTCTTCTTTTTCTTTTTTGGTGACCAACACAGATGAAGCAACCTTATCCGTTATTTTTTTTGCTATTTTTTTTATTGTTGCAATACAAAACAAAATAATAATAATCCACGAAAATTCACCATATTAAAGGAAACCGCAAAACACACATACAAATTTATTGAGAAATTCGGAAAAGAAAGAAATGTGCTTGTGAACCAGAACCAAAAAACCCAAAACCAAATGCAAATTAAAACTAAAACAAGGAAACCAAAATAAGGAAACGAAATTCTACGTCCGTCTGCGTCTGTGTGTGTGTGGGCGCAACGTGTGCGTGCGTGTGCGTGTGTGTGTGTGTGTGTGTGCGAGCGAGAGTGTGCACACCACAGAAAGCAGAAGCAGAAGCAGGCGAAATACTTTTTGTGCCAAGGTAAGATTAGCATTAGGACGAAAGTTAATGTTTGGCTCCTTAGGTTAGACAAATATGCACGACGAGGACCCTTTCGAATCGAGGACCCGAACCCATGAGGTATGTGGGTTAAGCCGAGAAATGAAGGCGCATCCCGGGAATAAGAAATCGGGTTGCTGACAGTTCGCTTTAAAACCAATTGTGTGTGTGTGTGTCTTTTGTTTAAACACATTCAGGCACTTTAAGGCCAAGTTCTATCCAAAGACCAGGATCTTCGTTTAAATCTGATAGGAAAAATGTAGTTTTGTATAGTTTTTTTTATTCCCATTTGATTTATTTGATTGCCCAACCGAATAGCTTGGTAAATTTAAATTATATTAGGGCCACGAATATGCAGAAGTTGTATGCAATCTGAGGTTTAAAAAAAATGCATTTTAAAAGTCTGCATAGAAAGTGTGCTTAAAGATTGCCAAATTTGCTTTGCAAAATCTATTTTTGCAGATACTTCTAGGCAAATATTGAAATACTATTATTTAATTACATTTCGTTTGCTTGTTTTTATTTTGTTTTCATTTTCAAAAGACTTAAACCCAAAGAAACAGCCTAAAACTAAGGTGTCAAAGTGTATTTATTTCCCATTTTTATTTACAAATATCAGCGCAACACCAGCAAGTTGATCCTTAAGGAAAATCTTCATTAGAAAATATAAAAAAAAAACAACAAAGCTGACCACGCCCAGATTAAGATTCAACGTTTATTTTTTTGGTTATATATTTTTTTTTCTTGGCATTTGGGGAAAACTTTTGGGAATCGCCCCTGTGCGTATGCAATGGAAATTTTTTAAAATGTTTGCCAAACAATTTTGAGCGATTACGAAATGTATCTATGTGTGTGTGTGTGTGTGTGTGTGTGAGTGTGCGTTTGATTGTGCGCTCATGTGACTGTTGAGTGTGTTTGTGACATGAATGGCTCCAGTGGGAGTGCAAATGCCATTGTTGTAGCCGTCGTTTGTTATTATTGTGGCACTGAGAAAAAATCTCCTCTATATGGTATTTAAATTTGTTTAAATTTTTAGGAATAAGAACTAATTATAGCAGTTACACATTAGAAGTGACTACTAATGTAAAAGGAGAACTATCTTTCGAAACAATTGTATATCAAAGTGGACAAAGATTCGAGTTAAAGATGGATTTTCACTTGGAAAAATATCTCTTATGTTTAAAAAGCAACCTTTAAATTGCTTAAATTATTTTGAATTATATTTGTGATAAATAGAACAAAGTGGCTAGATATGAGAAAAAAATAGCTTCATTTTGTATTAAAAATAATTATAACTATTTAACTGTATTGGTGACATGTTTTAGTCCAAAAAAATACAATGTGACCATACTAATAGTGTGTTTACATTTAAAAGCATGCTTTTAAGTGTTAAACTTAGGTTTAATTTCATTTAGGTGAATAAGTAATATAACAAAGTGGCTAGATATGAGAAAAAAATAGCTCCACTTCATATTAAAAATAAGTATGACTAAAAGTATAGCTTTTTAACTATAAAAGTGGGCTAGTTTTAGTCAAAAAATTATAATGTGACCAAACTGAACATGTGTTTACATTAAAAACATGCTTTTAATTGTTCAACTTAAGTTTCATTTCATTTAAGTAAATAAGTAATATAACAAAGTGTCTAGATATGAGAAAAAAACGATTTAAAATAATTGTTTAACTTTACAAGTAACTATATTTAGTCACACAAATACAGTGTGACCGCACTAATAATGAGTTTACAGATTGTGCGTACTGTACTCGAGCTGACAGAGGTCGGATTGGGAGATTTGCCGACTTGCGAGTCAGGGCTTTGGGCACCACTAATTTAAAATGCTGAAAATATTAGCTTGAGTAATTTTTTTCAGTGCACCATAGTTGTTCGCTTCCCTGTGGCTGCCCAAAATAGCAAACGCGCCTCTATTTATTCATTTTTGGCCAGCTTGTTGCCATTGTTCAGAGTTCTCAGCTCTCCACTCTCCACTCTTCACTCGGCTCTCCAACACTCTACAGTCTCCACTCTGCACTCTGAAATCTCCATTCGAATCGGTGCTTTTAATTAAATGCGACAACAATAACGATGGTAATGCCCAGCAGAATCAAACAAAAGCCATTCGCTAAAACAAGGCGATTCGTATCCGAATCGGCGGGGGGAAAGTGCGGTAAACTGGGGCGAAAATCGCTGGGGCAGCCCAGACGGTGAAGGGGGCAGCTAAGGGGGTTTTGTGGAAAAAGTCAAGGGCCAAATGGGATCCTCGAACTGTGACCAAACAACAACAAATAGCGATTTGTGCATGGAAATTAAACGAACTGATTAAATGTTAAATTAGAGCCCCAAACAGCGAATTCCTCTGTCGCCTTTCATGGAAACTAAATTGATGTTTATTGTCCGATGGCAAAGACGAGACGAGGCTGGAGGGAAAAGTAATTAAGCCAAGCTTGCCTAACTGCTGGCATTGGAATTTAAAGTGTTTCTTTTTTCCGGCTGAGTATTTGCGAAAAGACTGATTTGTTTTTCAAGAGATGGCTTCAACTACTTGGAGCTTTAATCTGCATGTTAACACCAAAATAATGTACTCAGTATAAATGGTAAAGGCAATTGAATTTCATTTAGTTACGTTCTAAATGAATATATTTACATTTAAGCAGTTCGAGTAAATGCTTGTGGTTTTTTAACTATTTCGGGTTTTTTAAGTTTATAAACTTAAACTTAAACTCACATTTGAGCCTACACCCGGAGAAAATAGTCATTAATACAGTTATGACACTGTATAAAAGTTTTCATTATATAGAAGTTTCATTAGAACATTGCCGCTTGTGAAACCATTTCGACAACTCAACATCTAATGAGAAAATAATAAACTTTTTAGGTCTAGTTTTTAGAGCAGTATTTTTGGTATCATACTACATTTTTGTGTGCTATTTTTTTTAGATATATTATTGTATAATGTTGTATTGTATTATGTTTTAAATTAGCACTAGAAGTGCCATATAGGCTTGCTTGCCCTTCGATAAAATCCTCTGCTTGCTGACAAGCCCTTAATGGAAACCCTAACTAATCAAGTTTTTAATACAGTGTCATAGCCTTACATTTATATTTTAAATAGAGGGAAAAAAGTTTATATATTTTACTAGCGATTTAATAATATGTATTAAATATACGTATGTATGTATTTCCGTTTTCCATTTTCCTTGGCATTTCCTTATAAGATTTCCTTTGCTATATATTCCACAATTTCCACATGCTTATCCACTAAGATGCATTTCAATGCCGCTTGCATGCTGGCTTAATTGCATTAGTCAGTTGACTTTTGTGCTCTTGGCCATTCCTTTTCAATATCGAGGCCAATCGGGGCGATCCGGAATTGGGCTAATACAGTGCCGGCCAGCTGACCCACTTGGCCCATTCGGTTCGTCTCCGTTTCGGCCCGGCTGGCTGTGGCTCTCTCTCTCTCTCTCTCTCACTTTCTGTGGCACTGACTGTTTTGCATTTAAATCGTTTTAATTGTTGCCGAAAAAAACAAGTAAAGTGAATGTGGATCTCGTGCGGTCGCCCCCACTGCCCCCGCACCACCAGCATCCACATTTTCACATTTCCATTGTGTTGTGGGTGTGCAGAACAACAACACTATACAACACAACAAAATACAGCAAAACAAAGCAAGACAAAGCAAAGGGGCGAGTCCCGAACGTCTGCACAATGGGGCGTATGAGCAACGTAACGGGAGCGAGCCAAATAAAATGTTAACATGGAAAAAATCGTTGTGGCCCCGGCCAAATGAAGAGATTATTGAAATGACCAGGAGGAGCAGGGACCCCGAAACAAGACACGGTGTGGCGAGTGAGGACCCAACATGACAGTCGCTGAAAATTCAGCTCAAAACAAAGCCCAAGGGTGGCCTGGAAATGCTAAAAGGCCAAGCCATCAAGCAGCAGTAGCCAAGGCACTGTGAAAAAAAATATGCAGCTCTGGCCAAGGAAATTCTACTTAATTTTAAGGGAAATTCATGCAGGAATATTAATTTAATTAATTTGGTAGAAAATATAAGCAAGAATATATTTACATAGTTATTTCGCCTTGAAAGAGAGGCACTCAAATTAGGGATGAAAGAAAATAACAACATATCGATACTGTGTCAGTAAATCGATAGGTCAACGATTTTAATCGATATTTTGTCCCAAAAAAAGTCTAAGCTTAGTTGAAACTATTATTGTTGGAGATGATATACGAAACTAATGCAAAGATGTCTTAATTTGAACTTAAAGATGTTTTCAATTATTATTATATAATATAATATTATTATAATAAAAGCCTTATCTATATTAACATTAGTATTTTATATATTTATTTAGGAGGCAATTTTAGCAACTGGTTTAAAAGGAAGTTAATGAAGTTTTTATTTATTCTTCCCATTAATTCCCATTAATTTTAATCAGCTTTGATAATTTTTGTTGCCAAGAGAACAATGTTTTGTTTTATTTTTTTGGACAGTGTCTCGACCTGAGCCAGTGGTCTAATGTCCTTCGTCCTGCTCCTTGTGCTATCTCCATCTCACCGTTATCCTTGTCGTCGTCGTCGACGTCGTCGTTTGCCATTTGCCATTGCCGCTTGCCTCGTTGCTTTTTATGGCCCATGTCAAACATTGCAAATCAGTTTAAACTAACAAGCGGCACTTGGATCTGCCAGTGGGCGTGGCACTGTTTTCTCTGCATTGCAGCTGACGCCTTTCAAACTCGAAAAAAAGGTAAAAGAGAGAAATTCAAAACAAAAATGTCCTGTGAAATCTTTCACTGCCTCGTTTTATGTTTTGCAACTTTAAGGAATTCAAAAAAAAAAAAAAGGAAAGCATGGGTTCTTCCTATAACCTTCCAGGGTATACTTAAATATTAAGTGGCCTTCCTTTTCTTTTCTATTAATTTAATGTGCAAAGTGGATTACAGCCTTGGTAATTTTTGTCACTTATCCTTTTCGCTTAAGGATATACATACAAATATATAGTAAGTAAAATGTACAAATTTTTCCAAGTGCCACTGGAGCTGAATCAATTTTTGTATTTGCCTTTTCTCTGTTGGGGTCAATTTAAGGATCTGAATTATTGAACGAAACCCACAAACACAAGCACAGGCTGGCACACACACATACAGGTGCGTAGGCTTTTCCTCTTCCACACACACACACACACACACACACAATTAACCAATTAGCACTTTTTCGCTTGTTTCTTGTTTCTGACGCTGGCCATTTTTATGAGCTTTTTTTTTATACCGCTTTATTGTTGTTTGTTGCAAACAAATATGTTGTTTGCTCATAAAAAAGAGGTATTTTTAATTGCTGCGCCACAAAACAATGGGAAAAAACCGAAAAATAGGAAGATGTAAGGAGCGACAGCTATAGCGAAATGAAAAATGTGTGAAAACTGTGAAAAACTGTGCGAAGACAAAACAAAAAGAGCGGCTATGGGGGGGCGAAGTGGAGGCTAATAAAAAATAAAATATAAAAGCGTAGAAGCAGATAAAGAGTGAAGGCAAGAGGCTTATTTGTGGCCCCAATTAGCTTAGGGCGAGGGCGGCTTCAGCAGCTCGATTTAAGCCAGAAGGCTTAAACTTTGTTAACTTAAGGTTTAATTGCTTGAATTTTGAATTTAATGAATTTAGAAGAGTAGTGTTTTCTTACCGAAAAATTATATATATTATTTGTACATTTTTGTAGGAGCCTGAGATCTCAATTCTCTTCCAGAATTTTGATTAGTTTTTATTACTTAGTAAATTACAAGGAGGAAGCTCTTAGTTCGGAAATAAATAGACAAGTCGCTGGAAATGTCCTTTAAATATCTGCTTAAGATCTAGAAAAATACTCCAGCTGAAATATATTTGATGTATTATAATATAATAGTTATAAAAAAGCAAATAGGGGGTATTTGTTGATTTAATAGCTTCAACAAGGGCTATATTATGTATCAGGAAATTGTGTTCAAATTACCTCAAAGTAATGACGAATTCTATTGCCTAAACTTGTGGAAATATTACTTACCATTGAGTTTAAAATAAATTATTTAAAAAAATATATTTTTAGACAATTTTATTTATTTGAAGAGAAAATATTGCCTAATAATGTAGATTTTTTTAAAACTGCTAAGGCATATAATTAAATCAATAATTTATTGGCTTTGTTTTTAATTCAGAATTATAAAATGCTATAAAATGTTACAATGTTATACAATTTAAAGCAATATATATTAATAGAAAAGGTGAGGGATCTATATGTGTATATATTCCCGACAAAACCCACTTGGCCTCCAGGATGACAGAGCCCACAATAATGGGACAGTTAGCCAGACAGAACAGGGCCAGCTTCCAGTTGTAGTACATGGCCACGGTGACACTCGAGATATTTATATATATATATATATTTATTTTCTTGTTTTTAGAATAATTAAATGTATATAAGTTTGATGGGAAAAATTAAATACTTTGCATAACATGGGGAAATTATGAAACATTATCACAAGTTAAGCTAAATAAAGTTATTTATTGTATTATACAACATAATAATCATAATTTTAAGTGTTTTTTTTTAACTTCTATAATATGTAAGCAATGTTTAAGATAATAAAACAAATATTTTTAAATTCAAAAATTAATTAAACATAATTCCATAATTCCTCTCACCTTCTGATAAATATTTGCTCAGTAAGTGCTTCCATCCACCTTCAGTTCAGCTTGAACTTTACAAACGACCCTGGCAACTGTGTCCTTGTCTTGTGTCTGTTCGTCCTTTTCATTTTTTCCCCACTCTTTTTTCTTTTCTCCACATCCTTCTTATATTTCGCACTTTCCGTGCGGTTTTCAATGTGTTTTTCTCATTTTTCCCTGCTCGTTGAGGGCTTTTCTCTTCTCGCTTTTCTTTTTTTTTTTTTTTGTAGGCCGCAGTCAACGCACAAAATGCGTAAAATAAAAAATTATAATAAATATATAAATAAATTCTTTTTTTTTGTTTCTTACTTCCTGCCCGCATTTTCCCCCCTCCCGTTTTCTGGTATTTTCACTTCCCTTTTGCTGCTTAGGTGGCCGTTTTTCCTGATTCGCGTAAACTTTTTAATAGCACTGAAAATTCCTCGAAAAAAGCAGCAGGAAGCATTTTGAGATTTGCGATGATGACGATGGCCCTTCTGGCGTTTTTTTTTTCTTGTCTTTTTTTTTTTAGTATGACGTATGTACGTGCGTGAGATTTTATATATACAGCTGTGTTCATGAAAATAGCAGTGCCGCGTCACCCCATTTTCAAAACGGTTTTTGAGACACTTCTAGTATTCCAAATCAAACAAGCGATACCGGTTTGGAAAGTCCGTAGTGTAATCTTAATAAAACAAAAAGAATCGTATCGAATTTGAACTCCGTTTTCTTGTTTTTTATGATTTTACGCAAATACCCATGAAAATCGCTGTTCATTAAAATAGCAGTGCTGGGAATAAGAATAGCAAATAAATTAAAAAAACGAAATAAATTAAAAAAATAAAGATGCATTCAGTTAGTTTACTTAAGTAATTGATTATTTATAAAAAAACAAAGTTCCTAATTTAACTAATTTTTGATTAATAAAAGATAAGAAAAAAATTGCTCCAACGAGAAGGAAAATCTGACAATTATATTTATATTTTTATGGTAAAACATAGAAAGAGATGGGAAAAAATAATAAAATGTGCTGTTTATCTGTTGTTCAATACTATAAATTATGAAAGAGAA
>JAEIIU010057294.1:30676-55806 GCA_018874675.1 Drosophila baimaii | reverse complement strand
GATGACTCCTTCACTGCGTTGCAAACATCATGGCAAAACTATAATACCCTCTGCAAGGGTATAATAAGTATGTTTTAAATTGATAATTAAGTAAGTTTTTGATACAAACAAGTAAGCTATGACCTTATTTCGTTGTTTTTTGATATTAATACAGAATAAAAGATATACAAAATAATTTTAAATACGTAAAGAGTCAAAAATAAGCCAATTTTTAACATTAGCACCGTGCGCTTAAATTACTTTTGCAATGCCTTCATTTTGTAGGCTTTTAAATTTTTAGATTTAGTCTTGTTAAAATAAGCTGTGAGCCACTGTAGGTGTTTCCAGGTTGTTTCCTAAAAATAAACACCTAATTACACATTTTTCATTTACCTACGCTATAGGGAAAGTGATCTAAAACCTTTAATTTATAAGGCCTAAAAAAAGATTAGTCAAGTAAAATGTCAAGAAAAAATGAAAACAAAAGAAAAAAGCAATCATCCTTCGAGCCGGATTTGAACCAGCGACCTATGGATTTCTATTTACTTGACATCAACTACAGTCCACCGCTCTACCAACTGAGCTATCGAAGGTGCAAGTGGACGGCGAGCCAAAGGCCGTGATAAGCAGGCGTGCGAGCGAGACGGCTGCGACCGCTGACCGATGTCGCAGCACCAACAACAAAATGTATGCACATAAAAAGTAAAACGCTCGAAAATCGGGCACAAATCAAAGTATAAAGTAGCCGTAAATACGCACATAAATTTTGCGTTCATGTAAATGAATTTTTGCGTATTCCTCTTTGCGCTGCCCACCGCTAAACGGATAAAGTAGAGGGGAAGCAAGAGAGACAGAGAGAGAGAGAAGTGAACAAAAAGCAGAAAGAAAGAAACAAACAGAAGCAGCGGCGAAACGCTGATGTTCCAAATTCATCGCAACTTTCGCTAGTTGTCGCCGCTGGGGCCTACAGCTATAGGGAAAGGGGTTGGGGCGGCTAGGAGGGGGACGGGCGCTGTGCAAACGTCATCAACATAATTTTCATCACTCAGAAATATGCTGATGAAAGACGCCGAACAGCCGCCAGCCGAAAGAGCCGAGCCGAGTGGGGCCGAACGATTCCACGAAGTGGGCCGAAGTGCTCGAGAGAGGGAGAGAGAGAGAGTGAGACTGGCAGATCGGGTGGTCGGGTAGTGCCCCCACCACTCCCTGACAGTTGGCTGGGCGCACAGTGGGGAGTGGGAGGGAGGCAGTGCACGGGCACAATGCAGCGGAAGCAACTCATCGTGGGCACAACGAGCAGCAGACTTTGTCCGAGGGCCCCAGAACCTTTCCCCACCTCTTCTTCCACCTCTTCTTCCACCTCTTCTTCCACCTTCGCTCTCCCCCTTACAACAACAAAGCGACTGCCGTGACACTCCATTTTTATTTTTCAACGCTGCGACGCTGGCACAAAAGCAATTTTCCATTCCCCCCTAGCCGCGCCCTCGCCCCCTCTTCGCTGCACTAATTGGAGCACATGATAAAGTAACTTTTGGGGGGCAGCAATAAACTTTCAGCAGCGTCTGGCACACCACACACTCAAAGGTACAGTAAGAAAAACTATCTTCGCAGTGTGCAAATATGTTATTATTATAACCAGAACTTTTCCTTCAGCTGCTCATTAAACTGTTGTAAAAAAACAATTTGAAAGATAGGGATTTCTAGCTCTTTAGGTATTCAAGCCACATACCAAATTTCAGCTCTATCGGATATATATTACGATAAATGGAGCTAATCGAGAGCTTCAGATAATATTTATCTTCCAAAACCCGGAATCTAGAGTTGCAAATGTGATTTTTTATAACCTGAAGTAACCTTAAACAGCTTATTAAACTTAAATATAGTAGTTCTATAGATAAGGATAGGAATCTCTAGAAATTTTCAACCCACATACCAAGTTTCAGCTTAGTCGGTTCATGATTATGATTAATAGAGCGAACTGAGTGATTCCAATAATACTCAACAGCATGCATTAGTTTTTTCTGCTTAACCATAATGCAAATTAAACAGATTTCTTGGAAATTAAATCGGAAATTGCATTGAAACCCCCATTTAAATCTCAAAAGAACAATAATATTATGAGAAAGAAAGTGCTCCGAAACTTTTAGGAACAATGTCTTCTCAAATCTGTAAACCCGAGAACATCAGTAAATATGCATTTCTGTATTGAACATTTTGGTAAATATGGAAAAATATAGATAACTAAAGTTATTCTTATTATAACAAAGTGCTATTTCAATGTGGAATATAGTAGACACTTTCAAAGCAGCTTTAAGAAAGTAAATCCGACTCTTCTATAATTTTTAATTACTTAATCTTACTATATAAACTAGATAACTAAATAATAAACTATTATCCAAGCTCAGTAAGTTAGTAGCAATATTGCTGAACTTTAATTTTAACATCGAATCTTGAAACAAACTTGTTTACACCATCATCTCTCTGTCTGAAGGTTTTCTTTATAATATTATTATCACAATTTCTATGAGGTAAAATAAGTTCTATTCAATTATTTAAATTTGAAATTTCGTTAGGCAAAAGAGAAAAACTTTCCACAAAACCATAGACATTTCCCTCTGTAAAGCCACCCACACGACACTGCCTCCCCCCGGGCACTTGTCACGAAAGGTCTCCCGAGCGGAGCTGCAACCTTTTCATGCCACTGATGTTGCTTGCTGCAGTCCCCGTTCCCAATTTTTGCAGTTTTTCCTCTTTTTCGCCCTTTTGCGCAAAATGTCAAAATATAAATCAATTAACTTTCCGGAAAAGTTTCGGTTTGGAACTTTCAAAGCAAATTTATCGCTGCCACATCGTGTGTTGCAGTTGTCTGTCGGGGAATGTAATGGTGGTGATGGAAATGGTGTGTTGCAGTGTGTGTTGTTTGTCCTGCGGCAAGAGAGGGTCGGTCGGGTGGGTCACTGTTGGTGTGTGGATGAGGGATATGTGGGATCCTCAACCACCGAGTGGGTTTTTGCCTGGCCAAACTCCATTTTGTAGCCGGAAATTTTGCGGGTTTATAAATTACGCAATTTATGGGCTTTTAATGAACAAATGCCAGTTGCTGCTGTTGTTAGCATACGAATGATAGGGAAAATTACAGAATAATGGAACCTCTATGCTGTGTGGATTTTATTGTTTGTTCTGATATTGCAAATTAAGCCTTTGGCATTACTGTTTATTCAGAAACTCTAGGATTGATAGACAGGCTTTCAATAAACATGAGTTAAATAGGAATTTCATTATTAAATCAATCTGTGTTCTCTTTTGCGTTTTAATATCGAAATACAGAAACAGTTTTAAGTTTTTAAACTGAACTTAAAGCTTCTTCTTTCAATAAATATTTAATTAGGATTAATCTAATTATATACTTAATCTAAAATGTAAATAAAGCCTTCAAAGTGTCTTATATCAGCCAGTTGGAGGCTATAAAAAAGGTTTGCATCTCATTCAAAATGGTGGAAATTCATTCATGAGCACCTAAAGATTAAAGAAAACATATTAATTCCCCGCTCTATTTGCATAAGCTCCCTGAAGTTGGGTTATTTATGATGAAGATCATTATCTATAGCCATAAAGCATTCGATAGATCCATCAATTACCCGGGCTCGGCTCGTGCCAACTTTCATTCCAAATCAAACCAAAGATCTAAGCAACTGGAAAGTTCATTAAGTTGCACCATGTTCGGGTCTTAGAAAGTTGATCATAGTTGTTGGATCAATAGATATCTCGATATCTTCAAAGGCCTGCCAGTTGTTGCCAGGCGATATTTATAAACATTTATATCTTCGCCTTATATTTTGTTCATATTTGTAATTATTTCAGGGCAAGAGTATGGGGAATAATGATAAACAAAGAAATCATTTCAAACTCAATTTCAAGGCGAGCAAATGTTTACACAGAGATATATACATATATATACATATATATATAGGAAAGAGATTGAAAGAGAGAAAGAGAGAAAGAGAAAGATTGGTGGAGAGGAAGCATTTAATCAGTGGAATTCATTAAGTTGAACGAAAATGAAATGAAAACATTGAAATAAACAAATTGAAAATGCGTCTGGTTAATCTGGTAATCTCAATGGAATTTTGACTCTCTCTTGAAGGAGATACATATATTATATGTATATAAATATATATACATATATATGTAAAGAATATTATGTGTTTTTCTGTCAAAGCGATTAGTGCAGAGAGAAAAAAATTAGGTTTATTCTTTAAGACTCATTTGGTACAGAAAGAAATTTGATACTTAGAGAAAGATTATACTTTATTATCACAATTCTTTATTGTGTTTCAAACGGACAAACGGACATTGTGTTTAAATCACATTTAGGCACATTTATATTAAGTAATAATGGAAATTTAATGAAAAAATATTTATTTTAATAGTAAGTACATTAAGTAATATATATTTAAAGATACAAATATGCAAATGAACTTTAAAACTATCTATATTCCATGGTATTCTTGATCAGGCGAGTAGATCCAGACATGTCCGTCTGTCATTCTGTTTGTCCGTTTGAAACAATAGATCTTAGAGACTTTACACGATGGTTAGTTAGGATTACTTAGTATAATCATTGCTTAATTAAGTTAAAGAAATGTAATTTCAACTAATTTTGGTAGTTATTTAAGAGCATTTAAGCAGAATCTAAATTTTAAGACAATTAGAAATATATTTTGTGAGTTAAAATGGAAGTTTTATAGCTTAACGGGGTTTCTGAATTTTTTTGTATACATTTTTTAGTAGAAGATTTCTTGTTAATTTGTAAAGCAATTTGTTTATATACAAAAAACTTAAATTGATCCCATAAAATCATCATCTAATTAAATTCCCATTTATTTGTTTTTTCTCTTATTTTTTTTGTAGCCAAATCGCTCGCTGAACCATTTCCATTGCTATTTGTTCATTTTGTTTGAGCTTCCACTCTCGTATTGCTTAACGAAATTTGATACTTTTTGCCAAGGAGAGCGCAGAGACAAACAAACAAACAAACAACCAAGCAAACTTAGTGGCACAAACACTCGAAAACTGAAAGATACCCGCGAGACGGGGCTTCGAACCTGGTTTGGTTTGGTTTGGAAATTGTGAACAGAGGCGCGGACTGGGGCTCGGGCTCCAGCTCTGGCTCCAGCTCTGTCTCTGGCTCTGGCTCTGAATTTTTAGATGCCGATAAGTAAAATGTATCTGCGCGGGGCTCCAAAGCTAAAAATCGAGGCGCAAAATTCAATGCGAAACGGCTACAACAACTAGCACACAATACCAAAAGCGTAGCCAAAAACAACAACAAAAAAAGAGCAAGTATAGTGTATAGAGCACAACAACAACAACAACAACAACAACAATAATAATAGCTTGCATAAATGGAACCAGTTTTGAGGCCGAGGAGCCAAGAGCCAAGCAAAAGTCGAGACTTTAGTTAGCGTCAGCTTTTGAGTAAATTTATGCGGCCAGTTGAGACGAGTGTTGTGGGGAGGTGGGAAGGTGGGGCCTGAAGGGAGGCACTGGCTCGGACTGGGGCTGGGGCTCTTGGGTCTTGAATCTGAGAGTCTCGTCTTGGAGTCTCGTCTCTGAAGCCGAAACCGAAACAGACAGACGGCGGCCTCTGTTTAGACATCCAACTTCGAGCCGTAGACTGTGGCAACGGTGGTGGTGGTGGTGCTGGCGGTGGAGAGCCTGAATCTCAAAAGCGATTCCGGAGACTTCGTTTGAGGCCTGAAAACCGAAGATTCACACAGAGAGAAAAGTGTGTGTGGATTGGGTAGGAATTAGGGGGTTATCTTAAGGGGATTTCTTAGAAGAACTGGGGAAAAGCTAAGGAAAATCGGGTTTATATCGAGATTTTCAATTTTCCAAAAGAGTGGAGTTTATGAGTTGTGATTTTGGGTATTATTTTATAGAACTAGGTTAAAGGAACTTGGTTAGAAGCGGAGAAAACATATTAAACTAATTAATGGAGATTTTGCTAAATTCCAAAAGAAAACTAGGCATAGTCGGGGTCTCTTTGAATTTTCCCAGTTTATTGTAATTGTCTCAAAGTTAATTATATATTTTTATATATTCTTATATTTTTAAATTACCAAATTATTTGCAGTTTTCACAGATTATGAAGAAATTCAAATGTTTTGATTAATTAACAATCCAACTACTACAGTTTCCTTAGGTGTAGAGCTCTGGAATTGAAATGTTTGTTTACTCTTTGCAAAAACTAAAGCCCTTGACCTAAAAAAATTACGTTAATTGGTATGTATTTCAAAAGTTAAGGTCCCTATTATGTTGTACATCTCAAGTATCATATAGCTTCCCTAGATCTAGAGCTCTAGAATTTAAGCGCTTGCTAATTTTATATTATTATTAAAGCTTTTAGCTAAAATACACGTTAATTGGGTTGTATTTTGAAACATAAGATCCATATAAAATCTTGAATATTTAATTTCTATAATTTTGCTAGACGTACCCCTCTAAAACATTAATGCTTGCTACCTTTTTGTAATAATTAAAGACCCTACGTTGAAATATACATTAATTGGGTTTCATTTTGAAAAAATAAGATCCGCATAACATCTCAAATATCAAACTTCTAATATTTTTCTATAACTATTGCTCTACAATTTAAATGTTTGGTCACTTTTTGTTAATTATTTACCTGAAATATACGTTAATTGGTTACTATTTCTTAAGATAAGATCCATAAAACACCTTAACTATCTCTCTATCCTATAATTATTCATAAATTTATCATTTTAACAAGTAATATTGCTTCCAAAATACCTTCATCTTTGTTTTTTTAAAGAAGCATTCTATAAGATGACATATCCAAAATTATATCTGCATTATCAGCCACAGATGACACGGAGTTTCCTCGAATAAATTGCCCTTGTTTAGTACCAATACTATGGATCTATGGTCTCAAGTTGTCTTAATATTTAAGATATAGTACGCTTAAGTATGTGACATATCATTATCTATCTATCTATCTTTATATCTATCTATCCAAAAAATAGTCTTAAAGTCTATCTAAATATATATAACAAAATACATACGACTTTTTTTCCCTGTGCACCAACGACATGTGAATATTAATGTCGCGATTCGGATCGCAATACCAAGTTCTGGTGACAAAATCTGTAGACTGTTCTCCCTCCGCCGCTTCCCTGCCTTTCTCCTGGCATTTTCGTGTGCAATTTCAGTTTTTTATTTTGGTTTTTTTTTCTCGATTGTGCAAATTGCAAATGAGAACGTGAAATGCCAAATGGGATATATACGGATGGGCTGGGAATGGGCTGGGAATGGGTTGGGAATGGGCTGCGTGTTAAGGATCAAACGGGTTTCCACGCGGCGGAGGGAGACGGGACACTCTTCGGGGCCCGCTTGACAACTTGATAAAGATTTCATGCCTTTGATTAATATGTTAAGTCCCCGGCCAAACGGCCAAACGGCCAAACGGGACTCGCCGGCAAAACAGCAAACGGCAAAAAACCGCAGCAGCAGCAGCAGCAGCAGCAGCAGTGAAGGAAAAGTGGGGAAATCCAGGCAAACACGCACGATACCAAAAGGTGTCCGGAGTCCAGAACATGACAATAAATCAACAGCCAGCTCCAGCCGCGCCAAACGGATGGTCGAGCGAGAGAACAAAAAAAAAACCCAGGATGCGGATGAAACGAGGAGTGAACCAAAGGCCACTCGGGAAATTCAATTGATCAACCAGCCACTGACAATGCAAACATCTAATTTACTCGAACATGCATTGGTTGTTAGGGAGATGAGTTAGCATGGGAATAAACACAAAAGGTATGCCGATTTCCACAAATAAAAAGGTTTGACCACATTATTATTAATCATTCTTATTTGGTATTGCAGGGTTAAGATGGAGAGGTAACTTAATTTTGTATATTTCGATATAAATAAACAAACATAATGGCAAAATTAGAATACCCTGGAAGGGAATAATATTTATATAAATATAAAATGGTTTTCTAAGGGTTAGATCCTGAAATGCTAGTGGTACGACCTTAAAATTTATGGAATATATTCAAAATATTATACTCTACCTCTATGCGGGACTATTCTAGAGCACTGTTGCCCTCAGTGGCAACCCGAGAGCCGAACACCTTCGGTTTTATTCGGCAGACACGAGCTAAAGGCATGACGAAGCTGCCATAGAAACGAGCACAACGTCTCACGTACTTGAAAAACTTTAGAGAATAATGTCACACGTACTTAGAAAAGTTGGGGATATAATAATGATTTATATTGCATTACTTTTGAGTTTCCTTTAATCTCTAATTTAATATATTATTAAAGAAAACATACATATTTCTGGGGTAGCCATTTTTGAAAGTTAAGCCAAGTCTTTGTACTTTTTTTTTGGAATTTTTGAAGAGACAAAATAGAACGGAAAATACCATAGGAAGCTTTAAACATGATTTAATATACCAAATGTAAAAGGCCTTGCTATCTATACCTGGAACATTAGAGAAGTTCTTGGTTTTCTTACTTAAACCTAGTAATTTATGCTGTAAAATAAAGCTGAATATTACAAATAAATAGGAACATATTTAAAATGTTATTTGAAATCCAAAAAATTAAAGAGTTAGATCGATGAAACTTTAGGATTAATAAAATAATAATTAAATATTACTAAAATGATCGAAACTATAAAACCTTATTTACAAAATATGTCTTACTATAATATTAAAGTATAGTAATAATAATAATATATTATTATTATTAATATAATTATTAATAATAATAATATATTATTATTTATTATATTATAGTAATATATTATTATTATTACTATAGTTAATACTATATTATACAAACTCTATTAATAACTAAAATTTCAAAAACCCGTACCTCCCCGATTTATTAATAAATAATTGGCATTGAAAATGAGTGGTGGATTTTATTTTGAGAAAGATGAATTCGTTTTTCAAGGCAAAAACAGGCGGAACTACCGAAAAACAAATAAATTAAATTATACGAAATAGCCATAAGTTCATGTTGAAATGCCCACTAGACCATTGGAAAATTGATCGAGCGGCGGAAAAGTTTATTTTCCGCAGCAATCATTAACTCGCCTAATTGTAGCTCTGGGGATTCGGCCCTCGGCGGCGGCAACGACAGAAAAAATCCGAGAATATCTATCGTAATATAATCAAATGTCGAACATATATAAAATGAAAATGGAAAAGCAAAGGGAAAGGAAATTGAAAACGGACCGAAGCGAACGGAAAAAGAGGGTGGAACCACCCCCAAAAAATGCATTCAGCAGGCCATGCAATAATGTCCTTAACACAAAAAGTCAAAACCAAAACGAGAGTGCTGTGTGTGAGTGTGTGTGTAGTGTGTGTGTGTGTTGTGTATGAGTGGGTGTTTTTTTATGGTAAAATGTACAGAAGGGTAAAGGAGGGGGCCTTCAGTGGGCGAAATGAGAGCAGGGAAGGCCTGAGGCGAAGGCGAAACAAACGAGCATAAAGCACGCGTCGCAAAGTGTTCCGTGTGCCCAGCCTCAGAAAAACAGCAAACTCACACACAGATACACATACATATATATATATATATAACACACACATACAGAGGCGAACAGGAACAAGGACAGCAGCGAGGACACACAGCGCATCAAAGAGAAGGAAAAGTTTTTG
The DNA here is from genome assembly GCA_018874675.1 of Drosophila baimaii. Lineage (NCBI taxonomy): Eukaryota > Metazoa > Arthropoda > Insecta > Diptera > Drosophilidae > Drosophila > Drosophila baimaii. Next base: position 46,138 of record JAEIIU010057294.1, on the reverse strand, counting down.
CTGCTCTAACTTTCTGTCGCTCTTGTTACGACGAGCACATCCTGCCCTCCGTCCTCCGCCCCCCGTCGCATTTCTCCTGTGCAAATATTTAATTTTTATAAAGCCTTCATGCTTGCCTCCCCCCCTTCTGTTTGTGTGTGTGTGTGGTGTGTGTTAGAAAGGTTCCCTGGGCTTTAAAAATATTAAAGGATAAACGGCAGGCGCACATAAAAATGTAAACTTTATGACACAACCGAGTATATCCCCGAAAGCTTAGCTCAGGGATAAAATGGAATCAACTCAAATGGGGGAAGGATTTTTTGGGGGCTGGGACTACACTCTATTAGCCTTGCTACTAAATAAGTAAAGACCTGGAATAGGTTCTGTCATAAAATGCGTGACTTGTGGCTTTCTCAAGCGTTAAGTGTGTGTTTGTGTGTCCTGCCCCCTTTTCATTGACAGGAGCATAACAGGTAACAGGCCATTTATTAAGGGCGGTGTCCGTGTTGGTGTGACCAGGTTTGTGTAATTAAGATGTCAGCTGATACAGGTACAGTTAAGTAACTTGATCAAAAGGTATGGTTTAGGAGGAAGTATTCTCTTAAGATTTAATTAAGGTAAATGCAGCATTTTATATAAATTCAGAGGAAGTTCGTTGTCTTAGGGAATAAGTATAAGGAAAATTTAATTATTATTATATTTTATTTAATATTACATTTGATTTATTATTATATTTGATTTATTAGTATATTTGATTTATTGTTATATTTGCTTTAATTGCATTCCTAAAGAAAAAGGAATTCTTCTGAATTTTAATAGAATGCTCCTTGAACCTAATTAAATCGTAAGATAATATATTTCCCTGGCATTTATTCATACCTTTTGAACAAGTTGATTTACTGTACCCATCAGCAGACATTACTCAAACTTGGTCACACTAACACGGGCACAGCCCTGTCTTTCAGTCAAATTTTCGAAGACTCTTTCTTTAAAATAAAATAACTTAAGAATATAAGTTCTATATAAATGAAAACTTAGTTTCCCTAACATTTCCTTGATTTCCATTTCTTGCACCTTAGGCAACCCTTAATCTTAAATAAAAACAGATTTAAATTATTCAAAAGATAATTTACATATTCACTTAATTATTCCTCCCATCCTCCCATCCACCTCTCGTTTTTTCGTGAAACTTTTCCAACTCTTTGACAGCTCTGGTCACCCTAAGCCAGCTCGCTTACAAAATGGAGTTGCCCTGCCGCCTGCCGTCTGCCCCGTGCATGTGAGATGGCTTTTATGCGTTTGTGTTGAGCGTGTTTCTCTGAGGGCCCAAGCGCCAAAAGGCTTGGACTGGGCTGGGTCTGGAAATTCATTCGTACACCTCTCGGAGCCCCGAAACCGAAAAATAAACGCAAAGGAAGGTAGCAAAGGTAGCAAAAGGCAATTTGGAAAAAATCCTAAAAAGGGACGAGGACGAGGTCTGACACAGGAGTATCGAAGGACGAGGCCGAAGCCACCGCGACGAACAGCGGAAACATGTTCAATTATCTGAATTGCTGCTGCTACCCCGGTACACGTTCTACATATATATATATATATATATAGATATACATATATAGCAGGGGTCCCAAGGAGATACAGAGAGTAACAGAGAGAGAGAGACAGACAGAGAGAGAGAGAGAGAGAGAGAGCGAGTCCTGGCAGGACCAAATGCTTCGGGGTTAAGCCAAATTCATGCAATGCGGTCGTCCTCGTTCTCGTCTAAACTGCGGGGGTTGGAAGGCTAGATGGAAGAATGGAAGGATGGCATGAAAGCAGGCTGGCAGGCTGGCAGGCTGGCAGGCTAGCAGGCTGGCAGGATGGAAGGATGGACGGATGGATGGTTGAATGGTTGAATGAATGGATAGACAGTCGCTGGGCTGTCGAGGGCCAAGGGGTCCTGCCAAGGACCCAGTGTGCAACATATGGAATTGGCGTGTCGAGTGTGACGAGGTCGTTGTTGCCACTGTGTGTCCTGTGTGTGTGTGCTGTGTGTGTCCTGTGTATGTGTGTGGCTGCTCCAAAAAAGTGGGGTGCACATAAAACACTCAACACGGCATGAAAATCGGAATCGGTCTGGGCATTGGAAGGGGAAAGGGGATTTTGAGAGTGGGCTGCCCACATGGAAAACACGTCACTCGTGAGCCGTAAAGCGCCCCTGGGAATTCGCCAGATATAATTTATTTTAAATCTCGCCGACCCCGTTCTCTCTTGCGTCCGCTTTAAATGAAAATCATTTATTTATGCCCGCATTCCCCTGTCCCCGGATGCCAAATAAGAAATAAAAAAGAAAAACATACACAAAACACGCTGGCAGCTGGGGTGGGGTAAGGGAAATATTAAAAGCGTTTTCACACACTGATCCTAATTAGCTGGCTGGTTGCCTAATTGGCAAAAGGGGATTCTCGGTGTCGGTGTCGGGCAATAATCTCCGCGGAATGTGTTCAAGTTTTACGCTTCCGGTTGGAAATTGTAAAACAAAACATAAAATAAGGGAAAAGAGTATAACAACATGGAGTTTGTCAGTTTAATTCGAAAATAAATTGTTTTTTATTGAGTCGAACTTTATCAAAGTCAACTTTTCACTTAAATAATATAGAAGGATAGAAAGATAGATAGAAAGAAAGATAGAAAAATAAATAGAAAGATAGTATAATATCCAGCCGAAAGCCCTGGCAGCTATGGCTGATAACCATCCTGTAGCTTAATTATCTACAATTAAGTTTACAGTGTACAAATAAACAATAAATAAATAGAAAGATAGATAGAAAGATAGATAGAAAAATAGATAGAAATATAGATCGAAAGATAGATAGATTATTATCGCTTAGTATAAATTGGCTTATAGGTATAGGAAATCTTATCAAACTCTTCGATTTGAATGGATTGAACAGATTTGAAACAGGGCTGCCCAGTCATAGCACCCAAATGCCTAAAGGCCTTCGTATTCCAAATACTCTTTTAACCAGAAACATTTACTATAACACATTGAACAAAATAACAAAATAATTATTAATGGTAAGCCTATAAAATTCTTATTTTTATGTAATTTACATATATTTCAAGCAGGCCTGCCCAGCCATAGCACCCAAGGGCTAATTATCTTCGCATTCGATTCACATTTTACAGAAAGTATACATCATTTTGTTAAAATTACTGATTAGTTATTACAAAAAACGTTAGGAAACTCTTTTATTCCTGTAGTTAAAAAAAAATTTGAAGCAGATCTGCCCAATTAAAGTTTAATAATATAGAAAGATTAGTTTAGTAAACATTGTTATGTAGTTATTACTGGAAAACTTATGAAACTCTTAGATTTATATTAATATTAGAGATTTAAAGCAGGGCTGCACAGCCATAGCACTTTTTACAGAAACTATACACAATTTTCTTATAATTACTGATTACAGTTATTACAGAAAAACGTATAAAACTCTTATATTTTTGAGGCTTACATTTATTTGAAGCAGGCCTGCCCAACCCTAGCACCCAAGAGCCGAAGACCTTCGTATGCCATTCGTTCTTTTTACAGCAATGAGCCGAAGGTAAGCCGAAGCGAACTTTTGGGAAATTCCATTAGGAAATATGATTGCTTAACTATATTAACTAATACCTTAGTAACTACATTATTTTCTATATTTACTATAATTATTTCACTAATTAACTTAATTATTTTTGAGATTTTACAATACTAAACAATCTTGTTACTTAATTTCTGTCAACGATGCAAAGATTAGAATAAGCTTTCAAATTATAATAAGTAATTAATATATAATTAATATGTAATAATAATAATATAATAGTATAATTAATAAATAATTAAATAATTATAGAGAATTAAACTTTAGAATGAGTATCATTTTGTTAATGATTTTTCGATCTTATATGATCAGTTAAATCGGATATTATGCAGATTCCTTCACTGCCAGCTTAAGCTCGATAAAAAAATAAATAAAAAGGGTAAATGACTGTTCCCTAGGTAAGTCCGATTCACTTATCGCATTCTATATAATCCCTAAGACTCCGGAATGGGTTACGCCGCTACCAGCGCTCTCCCCCTGCCGACGCTGTTGTTCCATCCACACAGCAGGTTGCCAGGGGACAATGGACGGGGAGACCCTGGCATTTGACATTTGGCGTTTTGGCTTTTTGACCCCTGCTACCCCCTTCAATTTCTTTAATTCTTTTTTGTTACCCCGCTGCCGTCGCCGCCACTGCCACTGCTGGTGGTGGTGCAATTAACCGCAAAAGGTTTCCTTTTGTCACTCGGTCCGCCCTTTTGCTCGAACTCTACGGCATATCCGGCCGAAAAGGACACTGACCAGGAGTTTCTAGGATTGCGTGGTTATCCGCCGCGTTTTGGGCCAACATTACTTTAGGTCATGAAATAATAATAATGGTCTTCTGGCCGAAGGCAACTTTAATGGCAGAGTTATTAACTTTCGTCCTGTTCCTGCCATCGGATTGATTGCCATTGTCCTTCCGCTGGCATTCCCATTCAGCGCTCTTATCGCCCGACATGATTATTATTTTTTTTACATTTTTCTTTGCCCTCTCCGTTTTGGGGGTTTTCTAACAAGATTGCTTTTTCCCCAAACGAGAAAAAAAGAAAAAAGGAAAAGCGGAAACGAAAGTTTATTTTGTCAAGTGGGGAAAAGTGCCGGGGCACTTTGTTATCCTGGCAGGAAAAATATGGTTTGTGCTTGCCTCACAAGTGTATAAATTATTATTTACGAACATTAATAAGATACTTTTTATTTGAGAAATATTTGGTTTATTATTTTAGAGGAATTTCAATAGTCATTGGGCAATATAAATATGAAAAGCAGTGAAATGAAAATGTTTTTCTGTATTTATGAAGAGTAAACTTCTTAAAAAGAAAACGTATTACTTAATAATATTATTAAAGATACTACTTGAAGTAGAATTGTCCATAGAGTAATATTCTAGTTGTATCACTTTATTAATAACAATAATATCAACTAATAAAAATTAATAATAAAAAGTTCAAAAATATTACAGGAACCGGAAAATAAAAATAAAGCATAAAAAAAAAGGAAAATCAAAAGGAGGTTTTTCATATACATATCTTTTTACTTGGCTTTAGATTAGATTTATTCCGTTAAATGTTTATGGTAATACTTAGATGTGCTTAATTTAATTTAAGGATGTATTAACCTTCTTAAAATGCCCTAACTAAATAAAATCTAAGGTAAAATCAATCAATGGCCATGTTCGGGAAATAAAAACATATTTTTAGTACTAAATTAAGTCAAAATGCATATCCTATGCATACATTATAATTACCAATATTATATATAAACTTATACTGTGACTATGATTTCAAACCAATTTAAAGAAATGGTTGTATTCAAAACAATGCGCACTTTTATGAACTTTCTTTTAATGTTGTTATTGCTATGTTTATGCTATGGAATACATGAACTCTTGAATACGTGAAATCGCCTTTTTACTGCAACACACACGAATTAATGCTTTTCTATTAACCTGTACAATTAGCGTAGTCAGCTGTCTACAAGTAAAGAACTTAAATATAAAAATGCCAACTACTTTTTTTCCCTCTTCACCTGGGCATCTTCACACGGCTTCTGGTCAATACACGATTTTTCTTTGACTGAACGTCTTTATTAATTTAACTGAATGTTTTAAAAGCAATTTGCTTATTTTAATTTAGTTTTCGCTCATCGTTGCCTCATAATGTAAACAGAGCTCAATTGGTTTGGCCACCTTTTTTCATGTATTGCGGTCGAATTCTTATTCAATGTTCGTGTATTCCCGAATACATGAACTGGTGTTTATGCACACACTCTTTTGCTGAATTCATGTATTGAATGCATTGATTCGGCCCTGCAAAAACACAGTATATTGCGTCTTACATATATTGAAATATTTTTCAAAGGAATGTCAATAATTGCCAATAAAAATTTAACTACGTCGTAAAAAGTTTGTTTTGTAACTTGTTGTAAGTAGGTTTTGTATAACAAATTTCAATGGCGACTTAAAATTATAAGTGAAAAGTATTTCAGTAATTTGTGTAATACCCAAATTAAATAGTAAATAATAAAAGATAAAACGCCATTCAACATCTAAATGGCTACACATGTTCGGCTTTAAAAGAATTTCAAGAGCTTCAAGAGCCCAGTTCGACGTTTCTTTGGCAGTTTTCACTTTCCTGCAATTTAATTGCAATTTCACTGCAGCGGCAGCAGCGGAAGCCACCCAATTCGGCACCGATTTCGATGGCACTATTCTGGCCGTAAGTATCTCTATTCTCTATTTATGTATCTAATCGACGAGGCCTGCCAAGTTTTTCAGTTGCCGGGGAACACGACGCTCTACGGCTGCGGCCTTGCCACCAAAGCGAATCAATACGAAATGGATGTGGAAATGTCTAAATGGCTGTGGAAGTGGCAATCCGAGTGTTTGATTATGGCAAACATTGCCTAATCGGAGTGTCAACACACTCTGTCGTATGGCTCATTGTGGAAATTATCAGGCAATCAATAAGTAAAAGCGCAACAATGCGAAATACATTAATGGAGGGGGCTGCGAAAAATTCCAGAGTCGTAAAGCGAGAAGAAAGTCATAAATTAAATAATTAATGCAATAAAAACTTTTTATAAATATTGCAAATGTGTGTTTGGTTTTTGTGAGTTGTGCGAGCGCCCAGCAGGCAGCAACCAGTTTATGGCAGTGCAAAAATAAAATGCAAAGCACACAGATATATATACAGACATATATATATACTCGATGCTATACTATATATATGCACACGAATGCAAAAATCGCAGAGACCCAGAACGCAAATAAAATGCAAAAAGGCCTTCGCCTTTATTTGCAATGTACAACAACAGCGAAATTGAAATCGAAATGCAAATTAAAACGATCAATAAAAATGCGAATATGTCAATAAAAGTCAAATGCAAATTTGTTTCATGTTGTTGAATGCAGCCAAAAAAAAAAAAAATAAATAAATACAGAACAAAATAACAAAATAATCGAAACATCAACAACAAGGAAAATCATGCGCCTCGGGGTGCCAAAGGAGGGAAAACATTTTGCGGAAAATGCATCCCCAACGAGCGATTAAATTGAAATGGTTTCGAAATGCAAAAAAAAGGCACAAGATAATGCACAGACACAGACAGCCAAGTGAACTTGACTTTTAGACAAATGAGAACATAAAGAATAAATTATAAGCCGTACCAAACCTGAATAATGTTCATTGCACTTTTGTGGCTTTATGATGGGGAGTCATGAGAATAATACATAAATTATACTATTTATGACATTACGGCCATGATCATGAAATATATTGATATATACTTTAGAGAATTTATCTATTAAGTCTCAGGTAGATCGTAAAATATTATATTATTATTGTTTCTATTTGTTTTTCTAGGAACTTAAGTGCAGCAACTTTGCATACACTTTTTCACAGCTTCGTAAATCTTTATATCTTTGCTCACCTATAGAAAACTTAGTATAGTTAACTCAATTTGAAGTATTCAAAGTATAATTAACTATAAATAATATAATCAATAAGTATGCTACATGCTAGTAGCTCTGGTATATAAATAAATAATTAAATACATAAAATTCTCAAATCTTTCCTTAGGTTTTCAGTTGTAAATATTTATAAAATTCCGTAATCATAAAGATAACTTTTAGTTGTATAATAAAATCACACTTTTGTGGTTCTTGGTTAAAGGAAAATTTTATATTTTAGTTGTGGTTCTTAGTTAAAGGAAAATATGATATTTTACCACTAAAAATCACAAATGATTAATATTTATCCATTATTTTTTCTATAGTATAATATAACATATAAAAACATGTTATTTTAATACCAAAATCTACAAATAAATAATATTTATAAGCCACAAACAAAATCTATAAAGATTTAACAATAAAAACTAAATAAAACAAAACGAAAAAAAGAAGTAACAACTAAAAGAACAATACCTACAATAATTGAAGAATAAAAAATCAAACAAAGGCCATTAAAATGATTCCAAATTGCAGGACAGGACCTTTTTTCCCCCCAGCCCATGCTCCTAACCATTTCCAAGTAACTCCGAGTTGGATTTGTAGTCACAACTTCCAATCGAACGTGCCCATTATGGGTGGCGGGGCAAAACCGCAATTCGATTTAGTTGGCTCTTTGGGGCTTGAAAACCTCCTCTTAACCTCACGTGTTTTGGGCCAAAAAAAAAACCGCAGTGGAGCCTGCCTGCCTGCCTGCCTGACAGCCTGGCCGAAACGATCGATTTAGGAGCGGTTGTGTTGGTCGGCGGTGGTGGCGCCGCTTCGTTTCAGCCACACATTCGGAGTCGGGTCCTTCTCGAATCCGGCGACACAGGCAGGAATTTCAATGAGCTGCTGCTGCCGCTGCAGTTGCATTTTGTGGGCTCTGTTTTTTATTTATTTTTGTACATACTCTCGGGTATCTGCCCGGTGGTGCCCCCATGGGTGTTAAAAATCGAGAAGCGAATAAATTTCCGTGAAATTGAGTGCTGGCGTTTTGGCTTGAAGAGCAGAAAGCTGTTTCTATATTTATTTTATAATATTTAACTCATAATATGATGTTCTATGTTCTTAACTGCGTTTGTTATCTCAAAACATATATGTATATGTTCACGGTCGCCAGTTTATCTTAAAGGCTACTTACCACTTTGAATATCTTTGATATTCTTTACTAAAAAAAATATATATTTTCCTTTGTTGACGTTTTCTTGTGGCAATTTTGACATTTAGCTTTAGAGTTGCCAACCTTTCTGAAATGTCATTACTCAATAGGGTAGCCACATTATTCCAGGTATCATTTATAGCTTTAAAAATAATCTAGAACAAAGATTACATAATTATTTTAATTATTTATATATTAAAATATACTTAAAAAATTAAGTTTTGCATCATTTATTGGACAAAACTGTTTTTATGATTAAGTATCTACAGGGAAGGGTGGTTACTCTTGATTATATAGGGGAGAGGAGGTCAAAAATAATTAAAATCGTGATAAGGTAATATAGGGACATTCCTTTATATAATAAATACATCATATATAGTACAAAACCAAACTATAAATAGGATTTTTAATAATGATTTTAATACTTATGTTCAAGGTTTATTTTCACCCTAGAGTTCCCGCCAAAAGTAGCTTATTTTCCCTCTAGAGTTCCCACCAAAAATAGCTTTTTTTTCCCCTGTAAAATACACCGGCAACTCTGGCTGGAACTTACACAAACAGAGACCGTCATTCGTGCATTGCATTCCCTGCAGTTGTAGCGCCCACTTAGCGCAGATACAGATACACAAGATACGCAGATACATGCGGCGATACGTTCGACTCTGGACCAGGCCCAAACCAGGCAGGGGGGGGGGATACCAGAGAAAGCGAGACAGAACGAGAGAGAGAGAGAGCGAGTGAGAGAGGGGGACGGATTTCAGCCGGCAATCAGCGTCATTAGCAATTGCCAATGTGGGGAAGTCAACCTACCAACTTGGCGACTTGGCAACTTGGGGACTCGTGGCGACTCTTGGCGACTTTTTGGCGTAGGCAGCAGCAGCAGCGGCGGCGGCAGCGGCGGCGGCAGCGTTGCAAATGGGGCAGTCGCGTCGTTGCTAATTAAAAAATGCTCGCCACAAAATAAAACTTAATTGCGATTTCAAATCGCGATACCAGCGAGGCGAGTCGAGAACTGAGAGATTCGGGGCCGAAAGCCAGTTGCCAATTGCGACGGCACACGCGGCGTATGAGCGACAATTGTTGGCGAAAAAAAAAAAAGAAAAACTGGCTGCCGCTGCTGCCTCAAAGTTGCACTTTAAACAGGTTCTGGCTTAGTTTTTTCATTGCTTTTTACGGCTGCCGCGCAGTGGAGGAGCTTGCACTTAATAAAGATTGATTTACACACATTGCGGCCTGCTGCCGACGGGGAGTCGTCGGCCAGGAAAACCGGGCTCTACACAGTCCGAACTCCGGACACCCAAAGTTATTGCAAATGAAGCTCCACACAGGGGGTGGGTAGAGGGGGGAGGTGGAGGGGAGGGGATGGGGTCTCTCTGGTAGCTCTGGAAAGTACAATGCATTGGATGTCTCTGCCTCCAATCAACCGACTGCTGCTGCTGCTGCTGCTGCTGGCGCTGTTGCCATTTATGGCCTTGATTTATGTATCGCAGCTACTGGATCTCTAATGCGCACACACAGATACGCCCCGGCACTCACACACTCACACACACACACACATAAAAAGCAGCAAAGAGCAGCCAACAGGCATATTGAATTTATTTGCAATTTATTTCATTTCCTTGAGGTTTTCGGCAGGCCAAGAGGAATCTCCCAAAGACTCTTGAAGAATAGAAGCCACCAAGGGCCAGGAGGGATTTAGTGCATTCCGCAAGGGAAGTGCACAGGCAGAAATGAAAATTTAGCTTTTAAAAGTAATAGAATTAAGTAAAATAAAGAGCTTAGTAAAAAAAACAAAAGAAATAACTATTACCTCTTGTTAAAGTGGTCTTTTTTGTCGAAAATCCATAAAGAAATAATAACCAAAAATAAGATACAAACAAACACCATGTTATAGCCATAATACTTGTATTTCTACTTAAGATATTGTAGTTTTTATACAAGTACGAAGCATATAAATACAAAAAATTATGTTACACATTATATAATAAATCATAATCTTAAAAAACATCATCAGCGCACTTGGTATCCTTTTTAGAAATGTGGTTTTCAATGAAGTAGACAAGGCAAACTGGTGAAACTATTTAAAACATATTTCATATATACTATTTCGTAAAAGAGCTTGTCGAAACCCTTTACAAAATACTTCTATAACATAAAATAATAAATTCATACAAAAAATGTCTTCATAAACCAAAATAATAACCTTTAAAAAGTAGTTTTAAAAGCAGTTCTATTATATTTTATCTTAACTCTTTTAATATAGCCATTTTTTGTAGTGTTCTTTACCTGTATATCTGAGTGCAAGCAAGTTATCCATTTGCAATGAAATAAATAGCATAAATCAGACCAATATTGTTGCAAATAAATATCTTTTATATCTACTGAGCTCTATATGTATATTTTAGGCAGGGAAAATTGGTTACAGAACGTGTTTAAATAAAAACTCTAATAAAATACTACTAAATCTATAATAAACTTCTAACAATGCTACCAGACTGTACCCTAAAAGGATTTAAACTTACATAATTCCACAAAGTACGAACCTACGAACAGGGGAACAACCCAACGAGAATGACTCAAATTGCCCCGAGATAAATCCCCGCTTTATGGTCATATCTCAGTGGATTAGATTGGCACGTCGTTAGCCGCCGTTTAGCAACCCCAAAACAAGCCCTCTAAAAATGCCAGTCCCATTGGAATCGAACAACAACCCCCGAGAAACCGAAACCAAAACCGAAATGTCGAGAGAACCCAATAATCAGCGCACACAGAGTCCAAAAAACCAACCGAGTTGAGGACGTTTCCTTGGAAGAGGACAAAAGCAAATTGAATTTGAAGGAAAAGATTTAAGATATCATCTCGGGCACAGGTCTCGTCTCCAAAAAGTCGCCATTGTTGTACAACTCGCCGGATATCAGCGGCATGCATACCACTTCAGTTGTGTTTTTTATTCGACAAGAGAAATCTTGGAATCTTGTGTTTTGGATCAATGTAAATGAGGAGGCCAATTGGGGATGTGATGGGCAGGGAAGGGGTCCTTAAAAATAGTACATTATAATAAGTCTATGGTATTTATTTTGTTTTATTTTTTGTTGCCAGATTTCTTAGGCAAAGATACAGAAATCAGCTCGGATTTAGGGGAAATCTCATAATATTCTTAGCTTTATTCGAATTATTTCTGATAAATAACAGTCTTAAACAAATATATTTTAAGACTATTCTGTAAATGCTAGAATACAATTTACAGATTCATCTTGAAATCCTTTATAATGTACTTGTCTTTTAATGAGGGGAGCTTTTGGAAGTTTCAACTATATATTGAGCCCCGAATTTAATATTGGAAAATTCATAGAAGTATCTGTTTTTTATCAAATCACATACCTTAAACATATTATATAAAAAATGACTATAAGGAGACCTAAGAATCTGATCTAACTATACGACATATTCATTAAAGTTAGCTAAACTTTGTTAAATAAATGTAAAACAAGGTAACAAGGTTGCCACTCAGCCTAGAAGTTTTCTTATACTCTGTGCGCTATAATTCCCAAGTTGCATGTCAGCAAAGAACACTGATTATACAAAGCTTGCAACGTTGGTATTACGAAGATTTTTTAATATATAATTATTATATCAATAAGTTAATGCCAGTCCAGAATTACAAAACTAAGGATAAAATTAGATTATTTGTAAACATTTTGTTTACAAGTTTATTTTCGTCATCATAAGTGTACATATGTTTATGTAGATATGTATATATGTACCATGTATGTATCTTTCATAGGTATTTCCCCAAATCTGGTTCCGTTTTTTTTTTTGTTTTGCCCAAAAAGAATGCGAGAGAAGCCTAAGCCAACTTATCCGAAATTGGAAACCATTAACAGACCAAAAGCACTCCAAGCTCAGGCCATCCGGAATAGAGTTTGCTTTGCCCTCGACGATCAGACAAACATAGTTTATTTTTAGTTAAGTCAACGCCAGTCAGCGCCAGCTTTTTCCACACAAAAACAAGCTTAATGAGTCCAGACTGAATGTTTTTTTTTTGTTTTTTTTTGGCAAATGCAAATGGCAAATGGGTTTTCTCGTTCCCGACCTAAATCAAATGGAAGTGGCAAACATTTGTGCACATATTTGCCTATTTAAAGGCAGGCAAGTAAATATTAAAATTTAGTATGTGTGTGGGGGGAAGGGAAATGTACGGGAAAATAAAGTTAGCTGCTTAACCCGTTCTCAGGTATACCGCAAAATATGTGGCTAACATATACATACATATATAATATGTATGTATATCAGCAGACGCTGAGAAATTGCTTTGGGAAATTTCTGCCATCTCATGGCATTTAACGCGCGTTCTCCGCAAGTCAGAACAAAGCTAAAAATTTTCTACTCCCCGGGTCAGGGCGCAAAAACCTCAAGAAGCCTGAGGAACCCGAGGAACTTTGCCACAGCAACAAAAAAAAAGCTGCTAAATAACAGCGCTAATGCGACGACATCGCACCGAAGAGAAGAAGCTGAACAATGAAAATGCCAAAATACAATATACAAAAGACGAGGGCTGAAACGAAACTAAGGCAGCCACTAAAACTAAAAGCAAAACAAATGAGCAGCCGAAGGGGAGTATACTATATGGCTAAGTAAATATGTACAATAGGTTTACGGACAAATGCGGACAAAATAATTGAGCCAGGGGCTTCGGAAAATGAATCGCAGAAAGCGATGGGACTTAATAAAACAAATAAAAAAGAAGGGAATTGTGGTTTTGATATAAATACATATGAATGACTTTTAGAATTGATTTCGTTTAAGTATTTACCATTTATACAATGGAATATTCTTTCTTTTAAACATTTTACAAAAAGAACTAATCCTGTAATTCAAAATACATTTTCTTTAAATCTACCTACAGTGAATTAATTTTGTTAATTCGGTTGAAACTCCAAGGTTTATAAATTCATAGAGAAAAACTATATTCTCCCCATTTTCTGCTATTTTTCTCCAACTAATTTGTGAGTGAAAGTAATGTATGTAAAGAATAAAAGCCTACAAAATAGGTTATTATTAAATAGTTATTATTACATAGTTATACTATAGCTTATTAAGAAACAAATTCAATTTAAAGCAATTTAAAACCTATTACAAAGTCCAAACCGAATAAAATAAATAGAATTGTATTTCAATATATTTACACAATGGATAATTGTATTTAATATAATAATAACATGTATGAGGTTTAGCGACCTTTCTACTCCTTTAGAGGTGTTTTGCCGGCTTGAGGTCAATGACCTTGACCTCTTAATAATAACAGTTTAAAACCATTTCTATTTTATTAGTTTATACATATTGTTTTGTGTTTTAGGTTTACGTCTATCTAGTAAGTAGCATTGAATATTTATATCTCACACTGAAAGTGTAGTATATTATCTGTCGCTGTATTATACATACTATTTTACTATTATTGATAAGATTCGGAATAACATCTAAAGTACTAAAACAAAGTATATTTACTCAGAAATGTAATCTTTACTAAAATCCCATTTATACATTAAATTTCAATGCTAAACAATTGACCGCTGTTGTACTTTATGTACATCCACAAAGTTTGGCGCGAGTGTAAATAAGTTTTTCTATGGCTTTATTTTTATTGCATGGCATAGGCTTAAAGGTCTAAATAAAAACACGCCAACAACAAGCGGCGAGCAGTACGAAAAACAGCAGCCAACAAAAAGTTTCTTATCTTTAGTGATCCGACGAAAACGTCGCAAAAAGCTAAAAAGCAGCGCTGACGTTGGCGTTGAAAAAGAAGAAGCTGTAGCTGTAGCTATAGATGTAGTTGTAGCTGAAGCTGAAGCTGAAAGCTGACATGCTGAAGCTATAGAGAAAACGAGCGTTAAGTCGCTAACTAGCAACAAGTATCGAAGAATCTGTTTTTCCCTCGGAGGAGCATCCTTACTTTTTTGCAGGGTTGCTTTCGTTGTTTTTAATTTGCTCTTTTTTAACACCCTTTTTCCTCAGTTTGCTGTTTTTTTTTGTGCCCTTACAAGAGGTGATTTTTTTATGTATGCCCTACAGGAGGTTATATTCCCTTTCTACGGAGGCAAGGTGAAATACATTTGTTATTTTGAAATAAAAGGCGAGTAGATCAAGTAAAGTTCTTGGGTTTTTTGGGTACGGACCTTAAGTATTTTGAGGTTCTATAATCTCCTAACATACCTTAACATTACCCTAATTGGTATCTTGTATAGTTTGTTACTTTAATATTTTGAGATATTCACTAGAAAAAGGTTATCGAGACTTCTCCAATCCAAATTATGTTTAACTTTTTCTTCATAAAATACTGGAAATAACTTTATTTTAATTATTTCATATCATTATTATCAAATTTAGACTTTTATAGAAAATAAATTTGGTCTTTTATAATATTTCTGTATAAGAGCCAATGATATAAGATAAGATAAGATCCAAATGATAGAATATATGCTTAAAAAAATTCAAACTACATAATATAAGTTAAACAAGTAAGAAAAGCTAACTTCGGGCGGAGCCGAAGTTTATAAGTATACCCTTGCAGATAATTTGTTACTTATTATAACTGATTTTTGTAAAAATTAACATGTTTAATGTAAAATGTTTGCAAAATGTAAAATTTATATGTAAAATATGAATTTAGACCCTGAACGTTTCAGCCCGATAGCTCAAAAACTGAGAGACTAGTTTGCATATAAACCGACAGACGGACA
>JAEIIU010057294.1:0-30626 GCA_018874675.1 Drosophila baimaii | reverse complement strand
AGATGACTCCTTCACTGCGTTGCAAATATCATGGCAAATTTATAATACCCTCTGCAAGGGTATAAAAATAGGCAGGGTTGTATAAGAATAGTTTTTATAAGAGTAGAGATAACCTTTCTTATGATTAAAATGATCAGTTCTAAGTTCAAAAACACATTTTAATATGTATTTATTATTTATTACTTATTACTTATACAAATGTAGGCCCTAGATGTCATGGCTTCTCTAGAAGATTTAAGTTTTGTTAAGCTAAGTCTTTCATTCTTAAGATACAAGTAAATATAATTGTTGTTATGATCTAAGTTGTATAAGCAAGTTTATATCTTATTATCATATTTTATTTTTTATGATCTAAATTATATTAACAAGTTAATGTTTTAAATAGTTATTTATAGGCTTCGTTTTATATTTGTATTTATTATTTTAAAAAGATTTTGATATAGAAAACTGATACAAATCAGCTGTTTTTTTAATTGCCTTAAATCTTTGTTAAAAATAGTATCCATACTTAAGTTTTGTACCTTAAACCGGTGTTTTAAAGAGCATTTAAGCTTCGTGTAACCATCCTCTCCTACCCTTTTTTTTTGTAATACTTTTTTTATATTTGTTATTCACACGTTGAGCCCACCCACAAGTGTGTGCGTCCGATTTTACCTGTCGTCATCGTTAAAATGAATACATAAGTGAGTGAATGAATGAATGGGCGAGGGAGAGCGACTGTTGCTGCTGCTGCTCTGTTCTACTTAATGTCTGCTGCTGGGATGACTTTGTCGGCATCGGGCATCTATATGTATGAATATACATATGTATCTTTGTGTGTGCAGCCGGCTCTTACCTGCTGGCGGCGGGTCCTCCTCGCCACACACAAAATAAACGGCGGGCGGTGGCGTTTTTATGGCATTTTATCTCCTCAAAAAGCATTAACACACCAACAGCCACACGACCAACAACAAGAACAAAAGATACAATAACAACAACAACAACAACAGCAACAATAGTGCGGATACATAGCTTGGTTGCAAGGGCCTCGGGATGATGCTGCGCTGGTGGGAGTTCGGAAAGTGTGTGTGGATTTTCGGTTAGGAGGAATCACCACGAGCACGTCATTTGCCCGCCGCCATTTTATGTGAGACGGGAAAAAAGGGAAAAGGTCGAAGGCCAAAACTTGTTCTATAGAAATTTCCATGATATCATGGTTGAAGTTTTTGTGGGTGGCGATAAAACGTGACGATTACAAAGGCATTTGCCCCATTATGCCATCCCCCATGTAGGCAAATTATGGCAATTGTTGTTGGCCAAAAAGGTGTTTGGGAATAACGTTCGGCCACCTTTGGGGGCCTTCTGATTGAGAAATGTGTCCCGGGTATAGAATTCACATTTACTGGAGGAATTATTATGCAAAGTGCTGG
The DNA here is from genome assembly GCA_018874675.1 of Drosophila baimaii. NCBI lineage: Eukaryota > Metazoa > Arthropoda > Insecta > Diptera > Drosophilidae > Drosophila > Drosophila baimaii. The sequence goes on along the minus strand of JAEIIU010057294.1, from coordinate 29,217 downwards.
GACGGACGATTGTTAACCTGAATCGTTGACATAATTTCCAGGGAATTGACATGGCAGGGCTAATGAAACGTGTGAATGCTGATTGTGTGTGTGTGTGTGATAATATAGTAATCAAATATTATGAGTTAACACATGATAATATTATTTTATTAGGGCTCTCAGACGTCAGACGTTTATGGGTTTTGGGCTTGGGAGCATGCTCTTACACATTTAGATTGATTTTTAATAGAATATTAAGGTATTAGACTGAAGATAATTGTTTTAAGCTGTTATAGGAGTGCGTTATATAATTGCATTTATTATTTTAAATATATTTTGATGTAGAATATAAATAAAAAGCTCAAATTTTTGGTATCTATCAGTGAAATCCACTAATAAAATGACTTTTATATTTGCAGTTAGTGTTTGTAATAACCTTTTGTTCATAATTTTTAGATTTTCAAGTCTTAAACTATCAAATAAAACATAAAAGATGGATAAATAATTAATTTACAATTTATTTAACCAAAAACAATCAATCCTTCCCAATTATTTTTCAGTCTACATATTATAAAACGCTTACATTTTCAGATATCTTCATAATACTTCACAAATTCTAAATTCTTTAGATAAGTTTATCCAGAAAAAGGAAAAATATAATTATAAACAAGTAACTAAACAATATACAACCCAACAAATAAGGAAAACAAAAAGAAAACCCCTGCTTTTCAATACCAAATAAATGGCAAATTCATAAAATATAAAAGCCTCGCACTGTTCACACACAAGAGAATTGACGTTTCCATAATCGTTTCCAGCCAACAAGTCGTAGGCCTCTTTTGGCCTTCAAGTTGGCTGAATATCAATTCATTAAAGTTAATGAATGTAATGAGCCAAAACACACACTCACTCACTCACTCACTCACTCACTCATTCGCCTTGTTTTATTCATTTGCGCTTATAAGGTAGCGAAACAGCAACGCAACTTGGCAATTTCGAAGGCCTCTTTCCTGAATATCAATTCGAGCGAGCCGGGCCAAGATTTCTTTTTTTATGGATATTCTGGCTGTCGCCAAATTTAATGCTTTCGGTTTCTATATTTGTCATAACCCCAAAAGAGTTATGGCCAATAAAAAACGTCTCAAAATGGCCGCAGCTGGTTTTCATATGGGTTCGTTTCACTTTATAAGTCTCGATTTTACGGGATTCCATAATTTATTATAGGGGAAGATGGAAATAAAAGTGCAGTTGCAATATACATATAGGATATGTGATCATCAAAGTTTTGGATGGGATAGTTAATGAAGGTTGATAGGGAAGGTTCCTTGATTTACTATTAAAGTTTCTCGGACGGATAAATTGTCTGGTAAGTAAATTTGTTTTTTGATAAGAAATTGGATAATAATTGGAGGTTTAATTTAAGTCTTACTACTTGAACCTACATTTATTTTTCTTTCGTTGGGAATAATAAATAACTGGAACCAGGACTTCCTGTCAAGTATTTTTCGGCTCGATAAAATTACAGCTAATTCCAGAATGACAATATAAGAGGAAAAAAAGAAATTACAGTAATTTTGAGTGGAAAATTCTTGTGTTCATGCTTGCGTTATTACTCTGTTATTCTTTCTCGTTCAGATAAATAGAAAACAGATTTACTTTTACGAAAAGTTTATCTGGTGGTTACCTTTTTCCGTCTGCGACTTTAATAGAGAGAAAGGAGAAAGCCCTTAACATGAAAATGAAAAGAGTATACAGGAAAACGATCTAATCTAATATTAAATGTATTAAAGCCATTTATATTAATAAATTTCAATCACCCAACCTTCTCTTCCGTAAAAACCCCTCTGCCTTTTCCTAAAGGATACATACAAGTATAGGCAATTTCCTTTTTTCCCACCCAGATTCCTTGTGCTTAACTTCCTTGGTATTCCCTTTGAATTCTGATTTGATGTAGGCGCATACATTTATGTAAATTTGAAGCCCATGTCAGAAGTTTCCGTCTTGACCAAATCCTTAAAGATTTTCTCCCTTCCTTCCTCCCTTCGACCCCTTACAAGCTGTCTGCACCGCAACATATTTTGTTACATATCAAAAAAAGAAAACTTTCCTCTAAGCTTGAAGTTTGTAAACTTTATTTATGTGAGCATTCCAATAAGCCCCATAAGAAGTCTTAAACAAACAAAGTTCACATACGAGAAGTGTGTTTGGCTGCTGCAGCTGCCATAAAATACTTTCAGAGATTTCAAAAATCAATTCGAGCAACGCGCTGGGCGAGCAAATCGCATGCATAATTGAACTTCCTTCCTGGATTCAGTGGCATTCCCAGTATTCGTATCCTTGCCATCTGCAACTGACTAAAAACGGCACCTGACTTCGTTGCACCTGAGGTCCGTCGCTTCGCCGAATGCCAATCAAATTGGCGCACGTCGCTCCAGGGGTTATGGTTATGGCCTGGGATCCGGGCTATCCGGTATCCTAAAGTACGTGCAGCGTGCACGAGGCGTCATCAAATGGCTGTCAGTCAGGTCTGGGCTAAGCGGATGCGGGATGTGACGCCATTTTCATATTAGTCTGCAAGCTGACTCCTGCAGAGTCATCTTAATCATATCAATTTCATTTGAAATCACATTAGAGTCAAGGATTTCAGACAAACAATTTCAACTTTAAATGCTATTTGGGTCTTAAAGGAGTTACATTTGAGTTTATAAGAGGACTTGAAGTTTGGGGGTTTTTTCTTTAAAATGCAAGCAAGCTATAAAAAGCATACAAAAAGGTATATTAAGAGCTCTTAGAGCTGTTTGGTATTCAACATATTTACATAAACACTTAAGAACTAGGAATATAATGCATTTATAAGAGAAAAAAAATAGTTTTCATATAAAAAAAACGTATATTTCATTACTTAAACCATTTTATATCTGATCTAGAGAGTGATTAGATGATATAGAAATGAAACGATATAAAATGGCTTAAGTAAAAAGGGTGCAAAGTCTTTAAAAAATAAAAATACTCCAAAGAATTCTCTTAATCAGGACTGCTCTTTGCTGGTCCTCAGGAGCCGAAAACCCTCGGCTTTTCACGAAGACAGCAGCCGATGTCTTGCCGAAGTAGAAAGCGTTACGTCTGAAGTTTCTGAAAGAAAAAAATGAACACCATTTTCTTCGTATTATGCATAAAAACCCTTATTAATAATTATAAGAATAAAAAAGAAACCGATTAATCTCAATTTATGTGCATATTTTATGTATGTAACACCTGCTTAATCATTCTCAATCCACATGTGTTCTCTCCCGCCAATATGCTTCTCCCCTTTGCCAAAAAGAAGGTCGCTTTGGGCCAAGTTAACACATATAAAAAAAGGGCCATCGAGGAGCGAGTAATTAAACAGCCCGTCCAGACACTAATTGCATTAACACTTGCGGTTAATTTGAATTTATGAAATGCTCTCCAAATGCTGAATAATGAAAAGCTCGCAGCAAAGTTGATCCGCCATCAAGGCGGAATGGGGGGAGGGGGAGCAAAAAAAAGGTGCTGGTGGAAAAGGAAACTTTACGAATATAATTAAAACGATTTTCCATGAAATTTAAAATGGAATTTCGCTGCGCAAAAAGTTGCCAACAATGAGAGGTGGCCCCCGAAGGGTGGGGGAGACGGAAGAGTGGCGACGAGTGGCGTGTGGAGAGTGGAGAGGAAAATGAAAAAATAAATGAAATGCCAAATAAAGCGAAGCCGTTGGCTGATTACGCACACCAGCGCAGAGACATGTACATACACACGCAGGCACACACCTACAGTGTACACGAGCTTCGAGCAGAGCAGCAGCACCACCCCCTCAACCCCCACCGCCCACTCAAACAGCCAACGAACTGCTGGCGACTGAAAAAAAGCTAGAAAATTGCCAAGGAGACCAGGCGCGCTCTAGAGAGACTGAGGTGGAGAGGTGGAGAGCATCACCCGAAGAATGAGAGCACGGGAGAGTGGGGCGAGCAGTAGTGGGGAGAGGAGAGAGTGAGAAAAAGTTTTGCTGCTGCTAGCTTTGCCATGTTTATGCGGTCGCAAATAACTCAAAGTTCGGGATAAGTTATCAAGATAATGAGTAAATATAGACAAACTTGTATACTTTTCTTACACCTGAATTTACAGTTGTAACGAGATCAATTTAAATATCAGTTTGCTGAAATTATTTTATTGTTAGTATAGTGAAATCAATTATTATACCATAAACATCAAACCCGCAACTTTGAGCACCGTGTAAACTCTCTTCTAAGCAAAGGACTGAACAACTTTGCTGAGGAAAGCAAAAGAAATAGCAAAGCAACGGCTGATGAATGGGAGCTAGAAACCAAAGGAAGGTGGATGATGGGGCAGGAGCGGAAAAGGGCCGGGAATGGGTGGACAGCATTAACGCCCTAACAGCAAACGGCAGCAGCTACAAAAACTGCAACAACAACAGCAACAACAACTACAACCAACTGTAAAATATAGAAAAGCAACAAAGCGACACATGACAAATGGCGCAGACAGCGACGCCAACTGCTCTGCTGGCAGCGAAACAAAATAAAATGTCTGAATGCGGGTGTTGTTGTTCTTGTTGCCAAAAGCAAAACCTTGAGCTGTGAAAAATCAAATAAAAACACTAGACAAGGAAGGCCAAACATCGGACACCGAACCGAGGAGTACTCTTACAGACATCTGAAAATGTAAGTAATCTTATCGGAAGTACAGAAAGTACGTGTGATTAAGAGCTTAGGATAACAACATTAATAGGCTTTAGACATCGAACACGCTCGGTTTTTCACAGAGACCCGAGTCGAAGTCAAGACCGAAGCTTGTAGTATATTTTACTGTATAAGCCTTATACAATAGAGAGCGGCAATGAATATTACATTTTTAATAATTAGTAGAGAGTTCCTCTTTTAGCAGTTTAAATCATGTTTTCCCTAAAAATAATGTATTTATTCACAGATATTTTGTAAAATTAACTTTTTACCTCTTCAAATCAATCTCATCATCTAATTTAACACCTTCATAAGCTCAAACATTGCCAAATTTCTATAAGTTATCTTCTAAATTAAACGAATAATTTAATCTGATCAATTAGATGTCCTATGACAAGGAATATAGTACTCCAGTCTTAATAAATGATCTTAAATACCATCGCCAAAAACTATCCCAATGTTATTTCATAGGTTAAAAACAATCAAATAACTAAAATAACTCAATAAGCAACAGAATTAGGTCTCTTTCTTAGATCTTTCCTATGGAGCTATAAGATATAACTCGAATATCTGTATCGTATCGACTTATAAACAGCATGCTAAAGATCTAAGTCTACAAGAGTGTTTGTCATTATTTTTTAATTTTTATACTCTATAGAATACCTGTTTCCTCATCAAATGTTACAAGCGCCTGCTCAAAACTACCATACCCCTCTCTAAAAAGTATTAAAAAAGAGGAGAAGCATAAGCAAGCGACAACAACAACAGCCGCGTGGCGACGGTGCTCCATTTTTGGCGCGCACTGCAATTTAAAATTGCTGTCAGCCAGTCAGTCATGAAATGAAATACGGCTACAAGCAAAAGAAAAAAAAACAACTACAATAAAACAAAAACATAATACAATACAAAAAAAAGAACAGAAAACAGCACATCGCTTTCAATTTGTTCATACGAATTTATCGCTTGTCCGAGACGCTCTGGAATTTCGACCGAAACCGAAACTTTTTTCGTGTTATGCTTTGTTGTGGCTGCTAAATTGCAAAATGAATATTGTTCATTTGAGATGTTCCCCAAAAAATAAAGCAACAAATAAAATAAATAACAGCAATGCTTACGCTAGAAAAATAAAATAAAGCCACGCCAGAGCTATAGATATTTGGATTTTTAATTTATGGCTCATTGGCGAAGGGTTGCGACCGAAAGCCACACAAAAAAAAACAGGGATGGGAAATTGCAAAATGGAGGCGCGACACGAATATTTCAACGGTGAATCACAATAGCATCAATAATGAAATTCATGGCATACATACATTTACGCAATCATCGCCTTATTTAAACAATTTCAATTTATCAGCGATTTTGCGAAACATTTGCCAATAATTCGCATAACAAACGCGGTGAGTTTTCGATATTAAAATAGCTTTTTTTTGGGTTAAATTATTATATTCTCTCAAATTATTGCAGCCTATGTGAATTTACGCCAACCAAAGGTCTAAATAATATACTACAATCGTTTATAAATAGATTTTTAAAGCAGGTTACTAAAGTATGTTAAAACCAAACCAATTATTTTTAAAGTTACGAGAGAAAAGCGCCATTTAAGCAATTTTATGGCCATATTAAACTGTCTACTTTCATGGCAACACAAAACTTGCAAACTTTAAACAACTTTTTAAACAACACAAAACGTGTTAAAGAAAACCACAAAAGTGCTGAAATCGGCAAGTAAATTACAAACCACAAAGTAATTTAATATTACAAAGGAATAAATGTATGTTCATATACATAAAATGGTTGAACCGCTTTCACGGGCAAGCTGTTACATTTTAAATAACCACTTACATACATATATCAGTAAATTGATCGATTAATGTATTTTATGCATAAATTATAACTGAACTTAAGTGCATACTCCATATTATGTTTATGCTAAGCTTTAATAAATTCCTCTTAAAAGTTAATTATGTATTTATACGCCTTTTGGGCATATTTGTGCCATTGACAGCTCTTAATCAGAGACTACAAGATACATACATTTTGCATAAGTCAAAAGTAATAACTAATTCATTTGAACAAATGAACTTGAGGTTTCCATTTGCCAGATTGACTTAATAGCTAAGGGGAAATTACAAATTCAGATGTTACAATTGTTTCAGTCTTGAAAATTGGTATGCAATTAATGCACAGACTTTTGTATCGACATAAATTGATACAAAATTGACGGGCATCGATCGAAAGGCTGCAACTGCATCTTTTTCGCTGGGGGAAACTTGCTGCAATTGAGAGCAATTTTGAATCAATTAGAAGTGAATTTGAGGAACTCGGAGAGTTGCTTTCAAGTAGCACCGCCACTTGAGTGAGGCACAAAAAGCCCAGGGGTGGCACAAGACTTTACAGAGGGGATCTTATGAAAATAAATGCATGATTGGAGTTTATTGATATTGATTTATAGTTTTTTCTTAATACTAAACTGTTTTTTAATAATTTAGAGCTTTTATTAACGAATACTCTTCGGTTTTAGGGTTAACACTTAATGGAAGAGAGTCGTCTTAAATTGCATACTCTCTCTCTCATCCTTTTTCTCTCTCTTAGAAATAAAGTGCATGAATGTGATTTTTTTTATTTTTCTTAACACTAAGCAGTTTTTTATTAATTTAAAGCTTCTATTAACGAATACTCTCGGTTTTCTTAGGGTTAATACCTCATAAAAGAGAGCACAATGTCTCACGAACTTTAAAAACTCCTATCATATGGCACAATTCTTGCTCTCTCTTGGAAATAAAGAGAAGGTATGAAATATAGTGATATTTTTATAGTTTCTGAAGAGATTGTAACCCCCTAAGGCCCCCTGAATCCGCCCTTGGATACAGGCCATAGCTTCTTCTACAGATCCATCCGCTTTTCTCACGCACCAAGAACCTCTGGGGGATGACGGGGGCATTGGAGAATCGGGGAGAAAAGAGAATCAGAGAATCAGAGAAACGCCGCGCACTTCACAAATGAGTGCACATCATTTTGACGAGGCGGAGGAGCGAAAGAGGTAATAAAAAAACAGCAATAACAGAGCGCCAAAGAAGACGGGGCGATGAGCGGGGAACAGAGGCGAAACGAGGTTCATATCATCTTCCATTCCCGCATTTTTTTTCGAAAAACACGCCAATTGGTCATGACTCCGACCTCCGAGGGGCTGTAGCTACATATATACAGTAAAACCTCTTTATAATGAATCACAAAAGGTACAGAAATACTATAGGAAATGAATATAATAAAAATCCACACAAGTTTACCAGATAATATTCCAGTAGTAGTAGGTAACCCATAATATTTATATAATAAAAGCTTGCATTTTCAGAACCTCCACTGTATGTATCTGTATCTTTCAGCTCGTGTATGGTGTGTGCGTGTGTGTGCGCCTATTATTCGATTAACTTGAATTCCCCTGCAGCGGCAATATAACCTTTATGCGAGCTACGCCCTGCGACAGCATCCAACAAAAGCGCCTGAAAATAAAACCAGACTCAGCAGGCAGACCGTCGGTTAAAAGCCGAAGTTCCCCACGGAAGGCAAAGTTCAGCGAATATGAAAAAAACAAAAAATAAAACGAAAAAAGGAAACACAATCCCAGGTAGAGGAAGAACAAAAAGCAGCAGTCGTAACAGGTGCAAGCTCCCACACAAGCTGACAGATACAGATACAGGTACAGATACAGCCACAGATACTCGCACACAAATGCATACTTACGTAAAAAAAATACTTCTACAAATAACAAGCTCTGATTGAAACACCTTTCCTTTCACCTCCTTCTCGTTGCCCATCATCACCTTTTTGCAAAACACGCCAACAAATCTGTCAAATCTGATTATCTCATTTCGAAAAGGTTGCGATTTGTAAACCATGAAGCAGATGAAAGAACCAAAACCAAACTTTTAAAATCAAATCTGAGTAACTTTTTTGTTAGTTTGGATAACTTTTTGACAGCATTGGTACAGAGTAGTTCCGTAAAAACAGTTTACCCTTCTTTAAAATATACAAATACATTCAATTGGGTGCAATTTAAACTGTGTGATAATAACTGAATCATATGGGTGAGGCAAAGTTTATGTTTATCTAAATATACATATATCTAAATAATAAGACAGACATATGCTATATATCTAAGTTTATTGTCTTATTATTTAGATATATATATTTAGACATAACAAATTCAATATATGTGTCTCACTTTGTTATGTCTTAATATCTAAATTTATATCTAAATAATAAGACAACAAATTCTATATTTCTAAGTTTTTTATATCTTACTATTTATATCAACAGATGTATTGCATTTGACGCAATTTTAAGATAGATTTAAGATAGTTAGAGAAGATATCGACGCGATAGTATCGTATATCATACGGTTTTTCATAAGACATGCTATATTTTCGCAAAAGTGTGTCGATATCATGATATTAAGATATAAAACAGATTTAAAACCTATAGAAATAGTTTATAAAATCTTTTTTCATTGATTTTAAAACATACAAATGGCCCTTTTAGCACACTTATTTCTAGCATAGCACTAGAATTCCCAACGGGTTCTAGCTGCCAACTAGTAGCGATCCTGAAAAGTGCTACTGAGTACGACCATGGATATATATAACAATCAAATCAATCAATTTTTGCCTAGATCTTTGTATTTACCTTTGACAAAGTATCTGATGTCTTCAATAAAACATAAATATTGTTAAATAAGTTATTAAATGTGTTTAGGTTTAAAGTTATAATAGAGTCTTTGTAGTTCAGTATGCGCTTGCAAATTCTACAAAGTGCAAGCATTTCAGTATATAAAGAAATAAGTTAGTGGTACTTTATTAATATAATATAATATATTCATATATGAAGTAAATTAAATAAAAGGCGGGCAATGGCGATAAATAAATACCTTTAACATAATTATGCTCTGCTTAAAATGCTATAAATTCAAATTAATCTAACATAAAGACCGCAAAAAGACTTGTTTATATTAATAACCTTTTTTTACTTTAATAAAACCATTTTCCTTCAAGTTGAAGGTGTAAACACACCTTAATTAATAGCCACCTAATTAAATTCCTTCCTTCCAGAAAGTGTTTACCTTTCAGGGTTGCTTGCTAGATTAAAATAAGTCTAATGAACTGAGCAGATCTAGGAGGTGGCCTTGCCCCCTCCTGTCACTCACTCACTCTGGGCTTGTTGGAAAAACAAAACTTCCCTTTTGGTCGGATGGCTCAGAGCTGGAGCAGAGCTGGAGCAGAGCTCTGGTGCTGGGCTCTCGTCGAAAATGTGGAAATATTTTTGGAGAGCCGAGAACGAACCACCGACGAAAGCCACCTTTGGCTGCTGCCCGTTTTTGGCATCCAATGAAGCCGCAAAACTGCGGTTCGGCCCGGCCTCCTCGCTCCTCCTCGACTGTTCAGGCGGCACCCCTCTTTTGCCCTTCATTCCCCTCTCCACCCCATCCCCCCCCCACTGTCATCGAGAGTCAACCCTCCTGTGCGCCTCTGCCTCGCTGCTTTGTTGTGTTCAAAATGGCAAATTGCCATGCTACATGGACAGGGGCGGAGGGCGTTGCAGGGGCGGAAGGGGTTGGTTGTTTTTGGCTTCACTGAAACGACGAGCATCGTTCAGCATCGTTGCAACGAAATCGAATATTCGCTTTGCGTGTTTCGCATAACGTCTGCTGAGGCCCGATCCCCCCCTCTTTTGGGAAAAAAAACCCCATTTATCCTCCAGTCACGGACAACACACACCTTGGTCGAAGCCATGGGCCCCCCTGCTCGGTGCCCCCCTCGCAAACACCGCTCGTGTAAATTCCAAAACGTGCCGAGGATTCGCTTGGTTAACGCTCATTTTGTTGCTCCCTGTTGGCCATAGTGCGCTGTCCGTCTGTCCGTCTGTCCGTTTGTCCGTCTGTCCGTTGGTCCGTTGTCCGTCCCTTTCTGCCTGCACCTTCCCTTTGCGCTCATCATTAATTTTAATGGTTATGCCAGAGCATTATGCCCTCGCGGATCCGGGGATCAAAGTTGGAGGCTCTTTTATTTTTTGGCCCCTTATCGGTGGCTTCGATCTCGCGGAGAGTCGATTAGATTTGGCCAATTCTTCGGTTTTATGGCAACCCTAAAACTAATACGTTCTTAATTGCGAGTGATTTACGGCCAACGAGATTGGCGCAATGCCAACAAATTGTTTTTACAATCTTGGGTTGTTTTCTTGTTTAATAATGGTGGCTTGTTATAAGCTGGAGGGGTATTAAGGTTTTTAATAGAAGTTTGTTATACAAGGAGAATTTTTCACAGGCATCTTTAGACGATGCGATCTAGCCAAAGGGATGTATAGCTCTCTATTTCTGATTAAAACGTATCTCTTAGGCTTTGAGGTAGTAGGTTAAAACTACCAGTGAAGTGTTATTTGTCGTTCAGGTTGTATAAAAATCGATATAGTAATAATCGTACTATTAAATCTCTTTTCTGACAAAGGAACTATCATTTCAAATGTCTATAACTTGGGTGTTTATGGAGCTTAAGTCATAAAACTTTAAACATTTGAATAAAATACAATGTTAATAAGCCAGCTTAACTTTGGCTTACATAGGACAACTATAACCTATAGCTGATATAGGAAAGATTGTGTAGTATTATCGTAACGACATAGATTTGCGCAACTATCTTATGTCTTAGGAAAAAACTTTCGCAAATCTGCATCGATATTTTTGTTAATTTCTGTAATATCTTCGAATAAATCTATTTTAGTTTCCCTTCTTTTTTTTAGTAATAGTAGGCCATGGTGTTTTTTTTTCGATTGTTAAAATAGAAACTCCTGTTTAGGGATTTCTAATTTTACGCAGAGCAGCTGACAAATCAGTTTCATATTCTGGTGAAAACGTGAAATCTTTTAACTAAAGCAAACTAAAAAGCAGGCCTCAATACTTGCCTACAAAGTATAGAAACCTTAAATACATTTCGGACAAAGACTGGAAACCTAAGAGCATTTGCGGACCTAAAATATATATCTAACAGGGCATCCTAGAGTTTGACGGAGTTTCAGAGTAAGTCAAATAAGTTCACATACTATTATTTTCTATATTTGCTTGCCAATTTTCATATACAAAAATCCAGTTCTGCTTTTATTCATCCCTCTCGCTTTGCCAATCAAACGTTGTGTGCTTTAAAAAGTTATCATCTTAGTTAAATTAGTCAAATATTTTAGTGCAAACATGAAAAGTAAAGAACTTAACTTGTTTATCCCATACAAACTTGTCTAGCAAATGAAAACTTTCAGAAAAATAGTGAAAAAAAACTGCACACAAATATTTGTAAAATGTAGAACTAAATGCAAATATTTATATAATAAGGAACTATAGCCCCACAGTACAGAGATTTTTGCATTAAATTAAACTACTTTAAGCTTTAATTGGAATTTCCCCAAAACAAAAAACCTTGTGCTGCTTTGCATTTACTTAAATTAACTCAATTGATTCATCAAACCGAAATGTAGCAAGAATTTACTCTAGAAACCAGTTATTAAACTATGCAGATCGATCGGAGGTGGCCCTACCTGTGTGTGTACTAATTGTTTATGCATATAATGGATGCAATCCATTAGCATTAATAACTTTGCGCGACAAATCGCCAGCACGAGCTGCTAAAATGCCAGTGAAATTGCTTCGGCACCCACACTAATAGCCATTACGTAAGAGAAGCGGCGTAAGTAAGGTATAAAACACGTGATTAATTAGCATATTTATATATACACATATATATATATGTATATTGGCGCGACAGTCTCTCGGAAAGTTTTTGCATTCATCCCCATCGGCTATTTAGTTGAGCAAGCTATTGAATTTGTCGACTGTCGCTGAAAAGAGTTGCAAAAATAGGTGATTATTCGGTTTCCAAAAGTGGCAAAAAGTTGCTATTCCAATATTTGTTTGCTAACAAAAAACAATGGCTATTTGAAAACAACAGAATTGTTTTGGGCATTAGCTGTTTACCGCCACATTCGTCAACCACGACGACAATGGGGAATTTATTGAGATATCTACAAATATTTATCAGGGCTTAACACTTGCCATTGGCGATGGACATATTGATTAATTGATTTTTAATAATACTACAAAGATGGGGTCTTAGAATTAAGCTGTTTGTTATGGAATGTTAAGGGAAAGGGTTGGAAACTTACAAGAAGATAAATATTTGTATAAATAATATCTTTTTCGCAGAAATAAATGTATCATCTGATATTTATTTAATTTTCCATGAGAAATCTATAAGAAAATTATTAAACTTTAAATGCAAAATGTTACAAACAATAATCTAGCGTTTTAAGGTCTGGTTTCTACCCTCATTGTGAAAGTCCCTGATAGCTATCTGAGCGGAAAAGATAATCACCAGATTAACTTTCCGCTTAGCAATTCGGGTTACTACCCTCCTTATAATTTATTCGAACGCAAAAGAGTAACAAAGTGCTTTTAATAGTGTTGTCAAGCTCCGAAGTGTGCTGTAAAGCGCCGTTATTTTTCCGAGCCGAAAAAGATTTGACAGGAAGTCTGGGTTCCTGTCAATGTTAGCTTTTTCAGTGACACGGTAGTAAGCCACATTCTTAACCAGTATTTTATCTGTCCGTTAAAAGATTCTAGCAATTTCTTTAATATATACTTATATCAATCTAATGTTAATCGTGGTTACCATAGAAATAATCTCTTTTATTTTATTAAAAGATCTTAATATCAAAGATTCTGAAAAGTACTCGTGGGTTATGAATACCTTGACAGTGAAGCACTTTAAAAATTTTCCAGAATCTCTAAACCTTATTAAAGAACCCAACATTTTTATTAAATTGTATTTTATTAATTTTAAGTGCACGATTTTAGTTTAATAACATTTCTGGACATTTTTTTTTACCATAATAATCATAAATATTTATAATAAATATTATATATTATATACGTATATTATAATACATATTATTAGTACTTATAGATGTACAATCAACATATAAATTGATCAAATATTTAAAATTATCGAGATATAATATGTGTATACCAATTCCTTGCATTAATCGTTATGTTTGAAAGGTCTAAACGAAGTTATTTTGGTAAAAATACAGCTCTAGCTTATTTTACAGGAAAGCAAATCTCTAGATCCTTAGCTTATGGTATAGTGACTTGATATTAATCCTTTAAATAACCTATAACATTCTCTTAAATTATTCAACTTATTAATTTATTAGGAAATATGAAAAGTAAATCCATTTAAATACATAAAAACAGTGTTTAAACCCCTCTAAACTTTGGTAGAATCAGAATTTTTAGACACATAAACACTCCAGTTACCTTTAGTATAATATTGCCAGAGCCCACCTGGTCATTAGTTGGCCTAATAACGTTCCGGTGAATAGGTTACATCAGCTCACACCACCAGTCGCAATATAAACAAATAGCAAACAGATAATAAATCATAAGCATTAAGTGTTTTCAATTACCCAATTTACCAATCGCGAATCGCAAAGCTGGGCACGTTCCCGCCGCTGTGGCAGCAGTGCTTTTTATAGCAACAACTAATACTTAAATGCTATTTATCAGCTGTGAGGCGGCGGCGGCCTTGCGGGGAGTGGCTGGGTTGTGGGTGTGTGCGGCAGGGAGGCAGGGGGGTCGGCGGTGCGGCACATGCCAAACGGGTGGCCGGATGGAGCGAGACAAGGCGAGAGAGACTTGGTGCTGGCAGCAAGCAAGCTTTCGAAGCAAAGCAAAGCTGATAAGTCTGTTTTTGCAAACGACAGCGAAAAGTCAAACGGCGTCTGCTCGGCAGCTCCTTTCCCCTCTCTGCCACTCTCTCCACCCACCACCACCACCCATCATCTGGCACCCCATTTTCCCTCCTCGTTTGCCACTGCACCCCCCTTGCTTTCGCCATCGTGCTGGCAGGGGGTGCGCAGTAAAGTGCGACATTTTGCTGCTGATTAAGTAGCGTTCGTTTTTAATAAAAGTACGACAAGCAAATAAAACAACAAGTTGTTCGGCTAGAGATGGGCGAGTGAGGCGCGTGAGGCACGTGAGGGAGGTCGTGAGTCCTAGAGAAATTTGAAAAGAGAGATTTAAGAAGATAACTCATTAATTAGATTGTTAATTAGAATTTCTGGAATAAATAAAATAGAGTCTTCCTCTAGAACCTAACTTCTATAGCCTCTACTTTGGTATAACTTAAAAATTATTGTTTTTTACTTGTCTAAACTTTGAAAACTTCCATGATTTTTCAGCTTTAGCTCTAGGAATATATTTAGCTATTTTATATAACATTTAAAAAAATATATTAAATCCCTTAAAAAGTCATCTACACCTTAAAATACACAGTTTCCTATCTAGTAACTTAACTCACATCCCTAAGCAGAAAACAGCATTTCTTACACAACGAAACTTCAATGATTTTAAAGCTTGAGCTTCAAGTAAATATTTTCCTATTTTATATAACATTTGCTTACTTTAAAAATAAACATTAAGTCCTCTAAGAGGGCTCCTTCACCTTAAAAGATACAGTTTTTCTATCTAAGTAAGTTAACTCACATCCCTAAGCTAGCTGGTGCATGACGTACATGACCATTAAAAAAAAATCCTCCTAGCTACCGAAAAGCTGCCGCTCAGCTGAAGCTTCCTTCGTGCTTCGTCTTCGTCCTTGTGCACGTCCTCGTGCTTGGCTGGGCTTAGCTTCGGCGGCAATCGCCCTTGCAGAAGGTTACGCCACCCGTCTGCATGGAAAATGAATGGATGAATGAATGGGTGGATTGTTGGGTGGATGGGTGAATGGGATGGGATGTGTTGGGTGGCACACTGGCACGTGCCCTGCTCTGTGGAAGCGACTGTGGCAAGGCTCTGCGGCTTTGCGGGGAAGACAAGCTGCCACACGGGAAGAAAATTGGATTTTATAGAACCTTTTAAACTAAATGGGATATAAATGCACATAAATATGAGAATTTAAATAAACAAACTACGAGAAAATGTACATTTTATTGGAACAAAAGACTCATAAGCTGCTTTAAGTTAATATATATATTTTAAAATATTAACTTAGGTTTTAGTAAGTGAGAAAGAAACATATATTTTCTAGGTTTTTAAGACTTAATAATGGATAATCCTCAATGGACTGATTTTGACACATTCTCTTTTCAGAACTTCTAAAGGCCTTTTCATGTTTTCATGTTTTTAGTAATATCTATTATGGTTCTATAACCAAATTGGCATCCATTTTAGACTTCATTAATCCTCTGACAAATTTAAACCTATTCTTAACTTATTTTTTCAGGTTTATCAAGTATCTTTTGTCTAAGAAATATATCCCTTAATACAAAAATTATAAAAAATCTAAAAATTTAATTTTAATATAGGAATCTATTTATTTGTAAGCCATAAAGCAGTTAATTTTTATTTATAAATCAATAGCTTCCTATTTTTACGTTAAATTGTTTGATTTTTAATAAGCAAGATACTTTTATTTGACAGAATACTTTAAACTCCACTAAGTTAATAACTTTATTTTAAAATGTGACTCATTTTATAACGAAAAAGAGCGCTTAGAATCCTTATACTTATTTTTTAACGTAAAGCCCTCCCTATGTAAACAAAGGTTTAAAGATAAACTAGGTTCCTTGCCCCTGCAGTATCCTGTGACTGACTTTCTTAACCCACTTACCTTTGACTTTGTTTCACATAAATTATCGAATAATTTATAAAGATAGTTCTCAGTGCAGTTGTCATCAAGAGCGGCGACAAAGGCTCTGGTTTTAGCGTGCTGCCATATGTTTCCGGCAAGTGCTCGCCCACCGCCTCCCACTCCCACTCGCTCTCACCCGCGCCCTGCTGGCCTGCCCCTTGTGGCACGGGCCATGAAAAGCGTTGAAATCCGCAATGCCAACAAGTAGAACTCCGAGGCCGAAAGCGGGGTTGCAAGACAATCGGTGATTTGTGGGTTGCGGAGCAGAAAAGTAGAAGGATGGGCATGGGGTCCTGTGTGTAATTCGAGCCGACTTCCTTCGAGATGGGATGGGATGGGGCGACACCTTCTGTCGACGACGACGACAACGACGTCCGACGACGCGTTCTGATTTATCCCGCATAGGGCCATAAAAAATAAAAAGCCACAAGACACTCGCATTCGTTATACAGGGTATTCTTCCCATCCATTTTCATGTTTTTATTGTTTGTCGAAAATCAGCTAATTTAACTTAGTGTGTGTTTGTTGTGTGTGTGTGTGTCGGTTGTGTGTGTATTTTGGATTACATTTCGAGGGTTGTGTGTTTTCTAACAATATTACATATACAAGACGTGCATACAATCAGATTTCTAAACATATAATATGCTTTAGCTTTATATTTAAGTATTCAATAGGTGTGTTTAGTTAAGGTTTCCGAACAGTACCATATCTCAAGCGATCTTTACAACTAGAAATACAATATATATATTATATATAGATAATAGGAATATAAATAAATATACAACAATCAGGAGAGTCGAGTTGAAAATAATATTGCCTATAGCTGGGCTCTCTCCTGGCAATTTGTTAGATTGCCTGGAAATTATGTTAATTTGTTGCGCGCGATCACAGGGGGATGCCACACACACACGCCGCCATTCAGGGGTTGCAATCCCATAGATTGTGTGTTTATAGGGTGGATTTACCTCCATCATTTCCAAAGCCCAGCTATTGAAGACCTCAAGGAAACTCATACAATTTTTTACACGTTCTCCCCCTAATATAAAAATCTTTACACTCTTTTTCTTCTTTCCATCTTTCGCTTAAAAAATATGTACAGATGCGATATAGTAAGTATAAATAACAAAAACAAAAAAAAATATATATATAGATATCAGCAAGAAGGAATAAAATATACGAAGAACCTAAAGCCTTGTTTCGAGTGTGTTTATCGTAAATATATATAGGAGAAAGGAGTATATCATTCATACAATGTGCCTTTTTAATATAGTATTTTCTTTTGGTTGAAGCTCTAAAAAAAATTAAAATGTATCTTTCATGTGTGTGCTGTATTTTTTGTTCACTTTTTCATTGTTATCTGCTTCTGGTTTTTTGTTTTGTTTTTTGTTTTCCCTTCGATTTGAAATTTATGTACAAAGTTCGTGCTGCAATTAAACGTAACTCGCTTAAACAACTAATACGAAAAAAGTATCTACAAGATATATATATATGTGTGTATGTATATAAATATACGCATGTGTGTGTGTGTGTGTGCTGCCAGTTGTTATTTTCATTATTCGATTTGTTGGTTGTTGTTTGCTTTATTTTATTTTATTTTTTTCGCCTTGCCGAGTATTGTTTTGTATCTTTATGCTTGACACGCTCGCTCAAAACGGCGCAAAATCGTTAAAATTTTTATCGCCCGGCCGAAGAACGTGCGACTGTGTGTGTGTGTGTATCGAGAGTGTATCTTTTCTGTTTGTGTGTTGTGGGACACACAATCCTATCCTAACCAACCGAGAGAGTACCGCGATGCCGCCCGCCACCACCGAATTTTCACACTTCTTTGGCGGGGGTTTTTCCGGAGCGGGTGCGAACGAGTGTGCAGTGTGTGTGGTGTGTGTGCGGTGTGTGTGCGGTGTAAGTAATCAAATATTCCTGATGCGATTTCGCTTTTCCTATCAGTTTTGGTTGTTTTGGTTTCTAAAAGTGGTTTTTACTATCGCTTCGCGCTTGACTTGGAAATCATTTTTTGCTACCTCTTGTTTTTTCTTGCTTTTTTTTTGTATTTCTACTTGGACTTTCCCCAAAAAAAAAACAAAGCAAAGATCTCTGCGTCTATCAAAAAAAGGCATGTGTTTTGGTATGTGTGTGACCTTATCGCGGTTTTAGCACACACACATTTTGCTGTTGATATATTTTTTTATAATTAATTTTGTTGTTGCTGCTTTTTTGCTTTTGCTGTTTCTGCTTTTGACGCTACAAAAGCAAGGCGACTTTTGCTTTTGATTATTAATTCCCGCCGCCCCGCCAACGCGCGTCTCTCTCTCGATTTTATTTATTTTTTATGAATATTGTTTGGCTGGCACTTTTTAACGTTGCTTGGTTTATTTACTTATTTAGTCGCGTACTAATTCGATTGCAAATATTTGCACATGCAAAAATGTTGTTCTTGTTGTTGATTCCTTATTTTTTTTTTTGTATGTATACTTGTATCAATTGTAGATATTGCTTTTCTATATGAGGCTATTTCGGGTTAGTTCTAAGGCTTATTTTCTTGTTTACTGATTACTTAAATTGCACTTTTTCTTCGGGAGCGAGGTTGGAAAACTTCTTGTTCGCTGCTGCTGCTGCTTCTACTACAGGCGCGCTACTGCTGCATCGCATCACCTCAGTTGCTGTTGTTGTTGTCCGTGTTTTGTAGATTCTCCAGCGGCGCCACAAGATACATTTGCGTTCCGCACAGCCAAAGAAACGCTGCAAAAGATACACGCAAAGAAGTACGTATTATGGAGGGGATCTATTCGGATTTGTCTGAATAAGTTTAGGTAAGAAATTCATTGGGAAAACTTGAGAAAATAGATCAAATAATGAACTTATGGTATATTAATTATTATTCTTTTATGTAGAAGTCCTGAACTTGAAGCATTAGGAATTTCTATAATAATAAAATACAAATAGAAAAATCTAGCATAATTTATCCAAGCTTATGCTATTATTGCTTTGAAAACGTAAGAGAAAATGAATCTTTAAACTGTGGAGCAGGTTTGAGGGATGTTTTCTAAAAATATCTACAATTAGAACTACATTGTAGCTTTCTGGGATTTAAAATCAAGTCTCCATTGCAGTGAAGAATAGTATTTCTAGCTACTTTTAGATTAATCTATAAAATATAACTAAGAAAATAGAAATACAATTCAAAAGAATTGTCGGAGTAAAACAAAGAACTAAGCCTTTTGAACTAAAGTAAATAGTTAGAAGAGGTCACTAAAGTTGGTTAGAATAAACAGGAAAGTTTGATCTCTAAGTGCGAAATGAACTCTCTCAGCGAATGAACACTATACACCCAATGAACTCTCTTAGAAAGTGAACTCTTGCAAATGAATTCTCTTTAGAAAATGAATTATCTCACCAGGTAAACTCTCTCTTTCTCTCTGTATCCTTTCAATAAGTGAACTCACATGAAGAACACTTTTTCAAATCTCTTAAAGTTGAATCGAAATGTGAACAAAAGAGAAACTACATCAAATTACTAGTTTTAGTCGGCCTAAATTGATTATTGGGAAAGTAATATAAGTATAATTATCTAAGAAAAATAACGAAATACAAAATGAAATCATAAGTAATAAAGATCTTATTTTAAATCTTATTTTTTAAGTCACATAAATCTGACACAAATCTTCTTTTAACTTTCATACATAAGAACCTATAATAAAAGTTCCACTAAAACCTATAACTAAATATTTTTCGCTGTGCACAAGAATGAATGAAAATGTTATTCCGGGCCTTTCTATGGGTGAAAACACAAAATGATGTAATGACTCTCTACTCGTTGGCCCGATGTTCATTAAAAAGGCCAACCAAAACAGAAAAAAGCCACGAAACGGACGGAACAAAATACAAAATACGAGAAAAAAAAACACGAAGAGAAACAGAAAACACAGCGAAAAAGTCAAAAGCAAGTGTAGAGTGTAGTAGTTTTTGTTGTTGCTGCCTGCCTATAACGGCGAAAATAAAGGCAAAGCGTCGTATGAATGACCGACCACGACCGCTGCTGCCGAGTCAAGTGACGAACGCCCGAGTGACGAGCATCGGGCCGACGGAGAGCAACAGAGAGGGCTATAGCGAAGAGAGAGCGAGAGCGGGCGAGCGAGCAAGTACGTTGAGGAAGAAGATACATTATTTCTGGTATAATGACTACTTGAGAAAAGCCAAAAAGTCGGAGGGGAAAAATGTGTAAGGGAAATAACAACAAAAACAGAAAGAAAAACAAAAGACAAAAACGAAACGGGGCAAGAAAACGCAAAACACGAAATGTAATTTGTATAATTTGAGTCTCTCAATCCCATCAAGTGTGGGAAATGCGCCAAAAAGAAAAATTATACGTATAGCTTAACCTCATAAGGGAGGTGGGAAAAAGAATGGGGGGGGGGCAGAGCAAAAGAAGAACTAAGCCAAGTTTTAATAGTTAGAAGAGGTCACTGAAGTTGGCTATAAAAAAGCAACCAGAAAGTTTGATCTAAGAGGGGCTTGAACTCTCTCAGCAAAATGAACTCTTTTCAGCAGGTGAATTCTCTTAGAAAATTAGTTCTTTCAGCAGGTTATGTCTCTCTTTCTTAGAAAATGAACTATGTTGTAGAAGAACTTGGGAGTTGGCATTTAGAAGTTAGAAGAGGTTACGGAAGTTTTTAATGATAAACAAGAAAGTTTGATCTTTTTATGAAAGTGTGGCATAAGCTCTCTTCAGCAAATGAACTCTCTTGACAAATGAATTCTCTCAGTCAGTGAACTTTCCTAGTAAATGAATTCTCTCAGAAAGTTATCTCTCTCTTTCAGAAAATGAACTCTCATATAGAATAGCTTAGAAGAACTTAGAAGGCATTACGGAAGTTTGTTATGATAAACAAGAAAGTTCAATCTATCTATGGAAGTGTGTCATAAACACTCTCAGCAAATGAACTCTCTTGGAAAGTGAATTCTCTTAACGAAAGAACTAAACTGAGCAAATGAATTCAGAAAATGAATTCTCTCTTTCACAAAATGAAATCTCATATAGCAGAACTTACAATAAGTTAAAAGTGGTCACGGAAGTTCGTTATGATAAACAAGAAAGTTTGATCTATGTATAGAAATGTGGCATAAACTCTTTTAGTATATAGACTCATTTCAGCTAATGAACTTGGAAATCTTGGAAAAAAGAATTCTCGTAGCGAATGAACTTTCTGAGCAAATGAATTCTATCAGAAAATTAATTCTCTCAGAAGGTTAACTAAATATATCTCTCTCTCTCTCTCTCTCTCTCTCTTAGAGAAAGTGTTTTCTTTAACAAATGAACTTTCTTTAAAAATAAATTCTATATGAAAATGAATTCTCTCAGAAGGTTAACTAAATCTGTCTCTCTCTTTCCTCAGTAAATAAACTTTGATGAAGAATACTGCCTTGCTAACAAAGCAATAGTACGATTTAGGGTGCTTTGGTCTTGGTGTGCTTTTAGTAAAAGTTAACCCATTTGATTTGGACTTTTCTTTAGAATATTTTGGCATACTTTCTTAAGAAAAGAAGAAAAATGTATCTTATTTTGTTATTTATGATAACCTTAGGCTTCTTTCTTTTAAAAATAGAAAACTGAACATGCTTTAAGATTACTATAAAGTTCTACATTTCTCCTACTAACATATTTAATTTAAAAATGTTATAAAAAGATTATCTCTGCTTTAAAAAATAGCTTTCTGAAATACTTTGCTTTGCTAAAGTTGGGTTTAGACTTTAAAGCGTATCTACCACTTAACCTAAATAAAAAACATAAATTGCTGGTGACACTCACCTTGTGACTAAGCGGAACTTGCCACCGGAGCCAGAGTGTCGGTGGCGGCGATCTGTACCGGTGGCTTGGACAGTGATTCCGGCAGCAGGGTGCTGGCCGCCGACACGGTAATGGCTGTCTCCTTGGGCTCCTTAACGGGTGCGGCTGCTGCCGCTACTGTTGTGCTGGTCTTGGCCAGTTCCGGCGTCTTGGCCGCATCGTGGCAACTCAAAACGGGTGGCGCCTCCTCTGCCAGAGCAGCTGCCTTGGCCTCGGCACGAATATTCAAATTGGCAGCCACCTGATCGATGGTCGTGGGCTTCTTGGTCAGAGCCCGTGGTGAGGTGGCTGCACTGCCTCCACCAGAGGTACTGCCACTGCCACTGCTGCTGCTGCTGCTGCTGCTAGTGGGACTAAGCAATCCCGTGTTCCCCGTGGACATTTTGGGCATCCTCGTATCCTCAGCGCGCACTGTCAACGGTTTGCTAATGGTCGCCGTAGTGCTGGCTGCTGCGGGAGTAGCCACTGGCTGATTGCGAAAGGCCAGAGCCGAGGGATTGGGTATGCTCCTAACGGAGGCATTCTGTGGCCTGACCACGGCATTGGCATTCTTGGGTTTGCCCTCAAAGATACTATTGTTGTTGTTGTTGTTGTTGGCGGCGGCGGCGGCGGCATTGCCTGCCTTGGCTATCGAGATCTTCTCGCGCGCCGTCGCCGATTCCGAGAGCATATGCAGATTTTGAAGATCATCGCCAGTGCCATTGCTGCTCGAGGAGGAGGAGGTGGAGGTGGAGGAGGTGGAGGTGGAGGTGGGTGCTCCTCCTCCATTGCTGTTGGCGGATATGTTCTGCTTGATCTTATTGAGAGCTGCCTCTAGGCTGTTGCTACTATTGACTGCGGGCGGTGATGTGGGCGCCTTGTTGCTGCTGCTGGAGCTGCTATTCCTGCCCGGGTTCGCTGATAAATCAAGTATGTCGGCATCCTTGGCTGCTCCCGCTGCTGGCCGAAACTCACGCAAACTGGTTTTCGAGCTCTTGTCCAAGGCGCTGGCGGTGCCATTGGCTTTAGCTGGAGCCCCAACTGGCGGGTTCTTCTTGGCGTCCAGCTTTGTGCTCGACTTTGATGGAAACGACGACGACGACGACGACGATGGGTTTGGAGCGGTGTTGCGCAGATTTATTAATGCAGGCGGCGATGTGCGATAAGCTGCATTGTTGTTGTTCTTGCCGGGATTCAACTGGGAGTGGGAGTGGGAATGGGAGTGGGAGTTACTGCTCCTTTGCCCGCTAAGCGCAACTGACAGCGGCGGTGACTTGACAATTGCCGGTATTGTGGTCATGGGCATTGGCAAGGGCAGCGGCATTGGCGGCGACTGGCTGCTCCGCTTGGTGGCTCCACTGTGGTGTCCCTGTTGCTTGGGCAGAGCCGTTGGTGGTCCCATCAGCGGTGGCATCTTCTGACCCTGCCCCTGCTGCTGCTGCTGCTGCTGCTTGCCCGATGGCAATCGAACTATTTCCAATGCGGGCACATGGCTCATGTTGTTGGCCTCGGGAAAAGCATAGCCTCCCGCCGCCGACGTTGTCCTTGGCCTGGCCGTAATGGTCACCGAGTTGCCACTGCTCAGCGTTGTGCTGGGCAGGCTGAGACTCAAGCTGGCGGGACACAGAAGAGGCATCGCTGCAGGCTTGCCCACCATCTCGGGGCCGTACAGGCGCTGAGGATTGGGCAGATACGAGGCTGCCGGCGTCTTGCCCTGCTGCTGCTGCTGTTGCATCTGGAACTTGGCCGCATAGCTGGACATGGCCATGGCCTGCGCCGCCTGGTTGTGATTCAGGCGTGCCTGCTTGGCCGGATGGGATTCGTCCAGGGAGAGTGATCTCTTCGGCTGCTTGTTGGCCGCACTGGCAATGGAACTCGGCGTGGATAGGTAGCGTTGCATGTGATACAGATTCCGGTTGTTGGTGGGCGCCTGTGGCACCACAAAGTGTCCGCTGCCCGGCTTCCGGTTGTTATTGTTACTCAGCGGCGGCTTGGATAGGTTCTTCTGCTGCGGCTGGACAGGCTGATGTGGCTGCTGGGGCTGCTGTTGCTGCTGAGGCATTGGCGTGGGCTTGGGCTTCACCTGAGGCGGAGGCGGAGCAGGAGCAGCTGAAGCAGGAGCTGCTGCCGCCGCCGTTGTCGTCGTTGTCGTTGGTGTAAAAGCCTTGAACAAACTGGGCGGCAAGGGCGGTGAAGTGGGCAGAGCCAGCTCCTTGGGCTTAGTGGCCGCCAGCAGCTCGGGTTCCGCTGTGGGCGTGGGCGGCGGTGTGGGTGCTCCGCCCGTCACCAAGCTACTAATGCTGCGCGCCTCCTCGCCCAGCGTGCGGTTGAGGAGTACCTCCGATGTGGTGGTATTACCCAGCAGCTTCTCGTCCAGCTTGAGCTGCTGCAGCGCCAACTCACTGGCACTGGCCAGCGAATGGGAACGCTTCAGGTCCACCTTGTGCTTGGTGGTGATCTTCACCTTCATCTTGCCATCCGTTTGCGAGGAGATCTCCGCATGCAGCTTCTTGCGCTTGCCATTCGCATCCTTGGGCTCCTTGGAGTGCTTCTTCTTGCGCTTGCGATGCGACGAACTGGAGGCGCTAGTGGAGGTACTGGCATCCGCAGTGCCCAGGCTGCAGCTGGAACCATTCGTGGAGCTGGAGCACGAGGACATGGGCGAGGCATTGGGACTGTATTTGCTATCGGGAACGTGTGCCGCCGACGACGAGGGCTGCTCGATGGGCTTCAGGCCTATGTTCTTGGCATATGTCTCCAGATCCAGCTGTTGACTGGTCGCCAAGGAGGAGGAGGAGGAGGAGGTATCCTCCAGCCGCGGACCCGCCGACATGGGCATGCTCAGCTTGCTCCTCATGCTCGCCAGCTCGATCTTGAGCTTGGGCAGGTGACCGCCAGCAGCAGCAGCTCCCTTTCGGTTGGCCGTCTTGAGCTCGAAATCCTCGGCATCCACATAGGATTTGCCCAGCTGCGAGGGCGGAATGCTAACCACTATGTTCGTGTTGGCCTCCAGTGGCTGCTCCCGCGTCGTCGCGGTGTGCTCCTGCTCCTGTTCCGGCTCACTCTTCACCTTGGACACGGCATAGTCGCTGTAGCGCATGTCATTGCTCCGCAGGCTCTTGAAGCTGCTCACCGGTGGCTCTAGCTCCAGCTCCCGCTTGGCCGCCAGCGTCGTTGAGGTCGTCGCTGCTGTCCCAGCCAGGCGCTTGTTCTTCGCCGGCGGCGATACCTTGGACGAGGTCTTGCTGCTGCGAGCCCCTGTCTTGGAGCGTGGCGATTCCGACATTTCCGACTCCAGATCCTCTGCAAATGTCACCGATTTGGCCGATTTGGAGCGACTCCGTGCCACTGTGTGCTCCCTTTGCTCCGGTTCAATGTCCTGATTAATCCTTGATAGATTATTCTCATCGTTTTTTGTCCGCTCGCTCTCGTGGAGCAGAATCCGGTAGCAGAAGGCCATCGGCGATTGCTAAATGGGTTTCCAGAGAGAGAGAGAGGGAAAACAGAGGGCAGGTTGATGACAAGGGTGGAAAAGTGTGTGGAAAATGGCAAGCTAAACTGCCGGCACAATTGGTTTGGGTTTTTCCCCGGCCGGCACCCACAAAAACCTTTATCGAGTAATTGGGATAGACCACAAAAAGGGACAATAGAGGACAAAAAAGGGCGTGTATCCTAAAATATTTGCACATCCCAAGACAAGGCAATGAATCTGTGTTCTTGGGACCTACCTTAAAATTCCCAAATCAAGTGAGTCGCTTTTTCAACCCTGCGATTTTCCCCCTGGCGATTTTCCCTCTGGCGATTTTCGCCATCTATATCGTAATAATAACTATTAGGAGTTGTGGGTTAGCCCTGAAAACGATTTAAAATGTGGTAGGAAACCAAATAAAGTGCTAAGTGTTAAAGGTACTGGAAATCTCCTAAAAGAGGGTTGATTTTTCGGTTCATTTAACATTAAAATCATGTTTAGGCTTTACTAATCTCTGCAAAAATATCTGAGGTTGACTTTGTTAAGAATTCTTTATGGTTAAAGTTCTAAGTCCTTATATTACGTAATCACCTAGGGGGAGAGGTAGTCACAGAAATGATTATGCTTAAATATTTGGGGTGTGGAGGGTCTGGGACAAGGTTAACTTTATAATTTTTTATAAAAATATATTTTAAACTATTTTTTTATATTATTTTTTTAGAATATTTCTTTTTTTTGACTACCTAATCATAAAGGATGAGGTTCCTTCCATGATTACTCTTGATCATATACGGTAAGGGAGTCAGAAATCATAAAATATGTGATTACATTATATAGGGGGATATCCCTTAAATTTAAAACAATTGTTTTCGTAGTATTATTTTATGTAAAGAAAATTGTCTGATTACGTTAACTTAAGCGGAAGAGGAAGTTTTTCAATGATTATTGTTGATTATATAGGGGGAGTGGGTTAAAAATCATAAAAAATGTGATACGTATTTAAATATATTAAAAAAAAGGTTTCTGTTATATTACTTTTGTAAAGAAATAGGTTTGATTACGCAATCTTAGGGGATTTGGAAGTTATTCATTCATTACTCTTGAATTTACGGGGGGAGGGGGTTAAAAAACAGAGAAACGTGATTACGTAATGTAAGCCCTGGCTCCTTATACTGTTTTTCTAACAAAAATCAGGAATTAAAACTGT
Organism: Drosophila baimaii; assembly: GCA_018874675.1. Classification (NCBI taxonomy): domain Eukaryota; kingdom Metazoa; phylum Arthropoda; class Insecta; order Diptera; family Drosophilidae; genus Drosophila; species Drosophila baimaii. The sequence goes on along the minus strand of JAEIIU010057294.1, from coordinate 2,300 downwards.
CCAAAGACGCTGTATTTACTAAGATGCCAATGTAGTACCCAATAGAGGGTACTAGGGTCTGTTGCCATAGAGACAGAGAGAGAGAGCGCTCTAGAGTTAATCGCTCTCCTGTACGTATACAACGGCAGCCGACGACTGTATGTGTGTTCACGTATTCTCACACATGCAAGCACATTCTATTTTTAGATTCTTACGTTCTCAACTTTGTGAGAACGAAGAGAATGAGGTTTCTTTTCAGAAAACATAAAGTTGATTGCATAAGGTTACGCATCTTAGTAATTCTAGCGCCTTTGGCCTGTCATTGTATTAATGTTTAATAATAAAAATCCACAAAACCGAGATAGTAGTTGTTTCCTTAGCATTAGCATTTATTTCCTATAAGTTTTGTTATTCTTTGAACTCTCTCTACAAACGTTTTTCTGTCTAAAGACAAAGAGATTCTTAATAAGAAAAATACCTCTATTCAAATATCTATTATTTTGTCATTACTTGTATAAGGTTCAATTGGCATTTAAAGGGTTTTTGAGTATGCTATAAAATATTCTTAGATATCACCCCCATTTTTGCCCTCTGTGCTGGTAGAAACAATAAATAAAAGCTTTTTCAAAAAGCCTAACTCACCCGACTCCAATTATAGCAATATCCCACATCCATCAGCGTGAAATGAGAGGGCAGCACCTCATCCTCGTAGGTGACCTCAACCTCTACCAGCTTATTCTCCGCCTCGATGTTGTACTTGGAGCAAAGAAATCGCTTTAGTAGCTCCACACGCAGCCCAGCGGCGCATTGCAGGTAAATAATGGGTGGCATCTCGCCAGGACCACACTGGCCCAACATGGCGGGATGGTATTCCAGAGATAAGCTATTGGGATATAAAGAAAATAACAAGGAAAGAGGGGAGTTAGTCAAGAAGTTATAGCATAATATATGTATATAAGAAGTAACCCCATTGATTCCCAGATACCCAACTTACCTCACAAGCTCCGTGGCGGTGAAGAACTCCCGCTCGTGTGGCGGTTGATTTTCATCCACCAGATCCTCATGCTGTTCCTCAAACTCCTCCAGCTCCTTGCACTCTCTTTGATAGAGACCTGGCACTAGCTTAAAGATCAGCGATCTCAGTGTGTCATCCGATCTGAGGTTGGTTTCGCTAATCTCCTTGCCGCCACTGGCCTTGCAATCCGGACAGTAAACCATGCGAAGCAGGTGCTTTAGTATGCAACTGCGGCAATCTACAAAATCAAGGTGAGATATGGTTGGAAAAATGGTTAAGTGGGTGTTAACTAAAGGCGAGTATTACATCTTAATTTAATGGGTTAATATTATGTATAAAAAAGGTTTTGGTTGCTAGATTTTAACTCCATAATGCCATGATTGTACAAAACAAAATATTACTTTATTTATTTCTAGGAATATAACAAATACACCTTAACTAAGGGCAGTTTTCTGCAGCGGAAATAAATATATTGAAGTTTCTTTTGAGATCTCTTCCTATATGACTCTACCCCCCTATGTAATCAGCGGTTTAAGCTAAGAAAAGATTATTCTCCCACTGTCTTATGACTAAATGTAACTAAAACTAATAAAAATCTTTCCAAAATATACTTACATGTGTGATAGCAAGTGTCCACAGTGGTTGGATCGATCATATAGCCCCGGCAAATGCCGCAGGTGATCAGATCATGAAACTGCCGAATATCCCGGGTTGCTAAAGATGCTGATGTATCCATCTTATCCATTGTTTTGTGCGTTGTTTGCAGGTGCATTATAGCCTGCTTTTACTCCTATATTTTTACTATTAATATTAGCCTCTTTTTGGGGATTCTGCAAGGTAAACCAATAGAAGAAAGGGTTATAGCAATTACCTAAAACAGCTTAACTGGCAGATCTTCTCTGGAGGATATAGAAGAATCTCTCCACAGAGAGTGGGCAAGAAAAGACACTCCACATTGTGTGGGAAAACAACAACCAACCAACCAACTGACTGACTGACTGACTGACAGTGCAGTGCAATCCCAGTCACATCATCATTGTCGACATCGTTTTGTGGTTGTCGCTTGTCAACGTAAAAAACAAAAAAAAAAGCCACAAAGCAGATATATCAACGTTGTATCTGTATCTCTGTGGCCGAGTGTATCTTGTCCCAAAAGATATGGCAGCAGCAGCAGCTGGGTATACTGGGTGTATAGAAAACTGTAGACTAGTAAGGCAGCCATCCATATCCGTGAATCGGAACAATGCTGCAGGCACAGGCACACACACACACACAAAAATATGAAAAAAGGCAGAACACAAAAGTG
>JAEIIU010057289.1:0-10195 GCA_018874675.1 Drosophila baimaii | reverse complement strand
GTATAATCAAAGACGTTAAAATTACTAAGATGAGTAACGATCATACATTTGAATATCCATATGAAAGCTATTTTTCTGTTTCTGACAAAAAACGCGCTCTCTCCGTTCTCACAAAGTTGAGAGCGTAAAAATCTAAAAAATACAGATGTAGAGTGCGTGAGAATACGTGTACACACACATACAGTCGTCGGATGCCGCTGTATAGAGCGCTCTCTCTCTCTCTCTCTGTTTCCATGGCAACCTTCTCTGCTAGGACGTTGCGCTATGTCCTATACGAAAAATGCGTGTGAAAAAAGATCGCATCACGTGCGGCATCTTACGGAAAACAGAAATTCAGGTTGGTTTAGCATTAATATCTTTTTGGTTGTTGAATACAACTCATTTCACAATTTATTTCACATTGGTACTCTCTTGGCATTCACTGGAAGAAGCTGCAAGAACTTAAATTTTAACAAAAAACTAAAAAAAAAAAAGGTAAATATACTCGTAAGATAAATATTACTAAAATATAAGTGCACGACGCGACATGCAGGGTGTTTGGTAGCAACGGTAAACATAAGGAAGCGGGGTTAGTTGGGGCTAATCGAGTTGGGGTTAATCACAGGCCGCCTGCATCTTCATGGCCAGATACTGATTGTTCAGGAAGCACATCTTGGAGCTGTGCGAGCCGCCCGCCTCTGCGCCCAGCTGCTGGTATCTGTCGAAGACGAAGGTCTTGAACTCAGTCATGGTGGTGTCGGGGCGGATGCCAGTGTCAATGTCGTCGGCGCTCCACGGCTCCACGATCACCTCGAACTGGCAGTAGTGGCAGCGCAGCATCTCCCTGCCCACCGCGAACTCCGTGAGGCCGTACGACCCGCGACCGCACATGGAGCACACGTAGCTGTAGCGGGCGTTGCAGACATCGATCCGGGGCGTGTCCATCAGCCGGCGGTTGGCCTGGAAGGCCCTGCAAAAGGAGGGAGAGTATAAATACCCACAGCGCACATTTCGTGGCTCCCGCCGCTTACCATTTGCGACAGGTCTCGCCGTGTCCCGTCTCGCGATTAAAGACAAAGGCCGCCAGGTGACACATCTCGTGCAGCAGCGGCTTGACCAGCATGCTCGCCCTGGTCATGTTCTCCGACAGCAGGATGCGGCCCGAGCGCTGGCCCCCCGAGTCTATGATCAGTTCGGCGAGGCCGTACGTGCCCATGCCCCGCTTCCACACGAGGTCCGCCTGCAGGGCGCAGTGGAAGACGGCGTGGTTGAATAGGTTGAACAGGAGCTTGGCCAGCGCATGCTTGCAGCTCTCGAAGCTGCTCTTGCGGTAGAACAGCGCCTGGGGGTGGCACATCCTGATCGAGGTGCGGGCTGCAAGTGCAATGCGGATTAATGTAGCGGCGCCTCAGGGGGTGCAGGGATGCAGGCCAAAGTCCCAACTTACGATTCAGCGAATCCACGAATCTGTAGAGGCACGGATGCTCCGCCAGGCAGGCAATGCAACTCTTGTGCCACCGACAGTTCCTGGCCCGCTCCTTCTCGCCGGGCAGCTCCGTCAGATCGATCGGCGTCTTGATGTGAGGCGGCGTCTCCAGGTCCAGGTTCGAGGCACCGAGCAGCAGCAGCGTCTCGTCCATCATCCTGGTCTTGCGATCCGCTACGGTGAGCGGCACCGGCAGGCACGAGCTAGCCAATAGCGCTGGCTCTGGTAGCGGCGGCAGGAGATCCTCCGGGCGCTCCTCAACGGGCGCGTCCCGTGTGGCCGGCGAAGCAAATAGAAAACTCTGGCTTGCCGCTTCCGGCTCATCCGGTTCATCTGGGTCAAGCTGGAGTTCGGGATTGAACAGCTTGCGACGGCGCGGTATCAGGTCCAGGAACTTGAGCACCTGCGTCTTCAGACACTCATCGTCGTCCAGCGCCAGACCCGCCTGCGGCTCTGGCATAATAGTGGCCACTGGCGATCCCAGATCCAGGTAGATGAGCGCAGGCTCCAGCTGAATGGAGCTGCTGGTGCGGTTGCTGCCGTGACTGGAGCGGCGTCGCTTGCGGCTGGACCACTTGGGCTCCTGGTCCCTCAACTTGTACTCCGCATCGTCGCTGTCCGACAGCTCCTCGGAGCCGTGCTCCGAATCCTCGTCCGGCTGCGAGGATGAGTAGTCGAACTTGGTGTCCAGGCGCACGCGCACAGTCCGACCGCTGCGTGTCACAACGCCGGGACTGGACGTGGAGAGGCTGATGCCTTCCATAACTGGTTGGGGAAACACGAGAGATGATGAGAAAACCGCGCAACAGGTCAGGATCAGGGGCAGGGGTCATTAGTATCGATTAAGGTGTGTTCGTGTGCTACCAAATTCTGTTAGATTTACGCAAGCAGTTGGGTTATTAAAGCCAGTTTATGCCAAGATCGAGCGGGTTAGCAGTAGTGTTGGTTTGGTTCTGGGGAAAGGACGCATCCAGGCGGGCAGCCAGTTAACCCCCAGCGCATATCCGCATACCCCAAGTGGGCTAGCGGCTTTCCTGCCTTCCACCAAACTCACTTTTCTTAATTGGTATGTCCTCCGCCGCGGGAAACGGCGAGGAGCGCTTTAGGCCAGTCTCATTCCTTCCCGGCGACTCCACTCCGGCGCCCCTGATGGCATCCAACTTACCTAATTCAAGTGTGGGGGACACAGATTACTTCTTAATTAATTAATTAACCGCGTTCGCTGCCCGCACACTAAGGGTACTCTACTGGCCATTAAATTAAGTGCAAGCTTCCCCTTACAGGCTGTCGCCCTCAGAGTCCACCACGGAGGAGCAAGAGATTGAGTCGACTTAAAGTTAATTTGGCTTCCATTTGGTTCTGAGCTGAGCTGGGTCGAGGCACCGAACCCGGAGCAACATGCTCAGCCTCCCCCCCACTTACATTTTTTGCTTTGGGTGTCGTCGTCGCTGAGGGAATACGACGAGGAACGCTTGGAGGCCGACTTTGATAGCGACGACGACGGCGTGTCCATGCCGGTGCTACTGGGAGCTGAATCGGAGGCGTTGCCAGAACCTAAGGCAATAAGAGGGTCAGGTCAGGTCAGGTCAGAGGAGTCAGAGGAATGGCTTACCGTGTTCATCCGCCGCCTCGCTTTCAGTCTCCTCGATGGTCACTCCCAGGACGTGATCGTTATCCCCGCTGGAGCTTGCGCAGTAGGTCAGCATGCAATCCGGATCTATGAAGCTTACCACCGACGACACATCCGAGTCCACGATAATATCACCACTGCTGCTGCTGGCACCGCTCGAGTGGGCGGCACTCTGGATGCACGGATCAATGAAGCTGGCCACAGGAGACTCATCAGAGTCCACGACAATAACACTGTCACTACCACTAGCGCTCGCGTCGTCACTACTGTTGTCGTTCGGAGCACTTTGGGGCCATTTGCACGGATCTTCTTGCTGTGCCTGAAGTGGAACCAGTGGCGGCAGCAGCAGCTCGCCGGGCGTTGATCGGTCAAGGCTGGCATTTCCCAGGGAGCGATCTGTGTCGCTGAGCTGCAGGTGCTCGAATTCGTTGGTGAGACTGATGTCTCCGATCCCGTCGGTATCCATTTTTAGGCTTTTGTACGTTTGAAATATTCTCGATTTTTGGAGTGCGGCATCATTCAACAGCGATCGGCGGCAGTGTTGTAAAGCGCCCGGGCTTCTTGGGTGTTGATCAGTCCGGTCAGTTAGCGGGAAAAATTAAAAGCTAGTGCAGGCGAAAAATGTACGCAGCTTTTATGGACTTTCCCGTAAACTAAATGAATAAATTAATAACAACCGATCAGCTGTTTGTCATACAAGCTGATCTTACTGCATTTGCTGTTCTGAAAATATGCGTAAAAAGCCAGTGAGGCTACAGAGCTTGTATATACAAAATAAAGGTTTAAACTTTAAAGGTACGAAAGAGTATCCAAATATAGGTATTTGTTTGCAAATTTAGCTGCCAAAAAGGAGTGTTTTCTATGTGGTTAAATATCTGCGATTTATTATAGTAATAATATACGCGATTGGGAATAACCAATACTATAATTGTAGTAATTCATGGAGATATTGAGGATCACGTATATTATTAGGGGACAATTGCTGAATGGTTCTGTAAAAGGGTAAACCTTAGTACAAGTTTCTGAATGGTTCTGAAAATAGGAAAATGCTTAAAAAATTGTGTCTTTGGTGTGCTTTTTTAGTGTGACCAGCCAGGTCCATGCATCGATTTCCTAAATTTTGGAATCGCTTGCTTGTACTCACGAACCATCGATGGTTCCGATGTTTTGAGCCACCTCTAGACAGAAGTTTAATTAATCATTTTTTTTTACCACAAAGAGTGCGTGAACGCCGATCCAGCCGCCAAAGGATTGCCGAGAAAGCCCCGCCAAAGCGTTGAGTGAGTAGCCATCGTTGGAGAACAGACCGCCGGCGGCCAGGGTAACCGGCCAGGCAGCCACCCGCGCGCGGCAAAAGACTAGTGGACAAGCCACTCACCCGCGCACACGCAGACGCACGCTTACACACACACACACACACACGGACACGGACACGGACACAGACGCATGCAATGCATGCAAAAAACCGAAACACAAACACAAACAATTACAGCGAACCGAAACTCATTGCCACTTCCTTTCTCCTGGTCTCTCCCCTCCGGTCCATCTAATCTGCATCCGTATCTGCATCACACCCTGCAGCTCGGTGAGCGCCCCTCCAACGAACGACGTCTGTGTCTCCGTTCCCGGCTTCGTCTGCGTTCCCGCATCCCTGCTCCCAGCTCGCCGCCGTCACCGCCAGCGCCACCGTCGCCGCCACCGCCACCGCTTCAAGATGTCGGACTACAGCGACCTGGACCGCCAGATCGAGCAGCTGAAGCGCTGCGAGATCATCAAGGAGAACGAAGTAAAGGCCCTGTGCGCCAAGGCACGCGAGATACTGGTGGAGGAGGGCAACGTGCAGCGGGTGGACTCGCCGGTGACCGTTTGCGGCGATATCCATGGCCAGTTCTACGACCTGAAGGAGCTGTTCAAGGTGGGCGGCGATGTGCCCGAGAAGAACTACCTGTTCATGGGTGACTTTGTGGACCGCGGCTACTACAGCGTGGAGACATTCCTGCTGCTGCTGGCCCTGAAGGTGCGCTACCCGGACCGCATCACGCTGATCCGCGGCAATCACGAGTCGCGCCAGATCACGCAGGTGTACGGCTTCTATGACGAGTGCCTGCGCAAGTATGGCTCCACAGCCGTGTGGCGCTACTGCACGGAGATCTTCGACTACCTCAGCCTGTCGGCCATCATCGATGGCAAGATATTCTGCGTGCACGGCGGCCTGTCGCCGTCCATCCAGTACCTGGACCAGATCCGTAGCATCGATCGCAAGCAGGAGGTGCCGCACGACGGGCCCATGTGTGACCTGCTGTGGAGCGATCCCGAGGACCAGACCGGCTGGGGTGTGTCGCCGCGCGGCGCCGGCTATCTGTTCGGCTCCGATGTGGTCTCCCAGTTCAATCGAACCAACGAAATTGATATGATATGCCGCGCACACCAGCTGGTGATGGAGGGATTCAAATGGCATTTCAACGAAACCGTCCTCACCGTCTGGTCGGCGCCCAACTACTGCTATCGGTGAGTCAGCCATCCGGCCATCCGCCCATCCGGCCATCCGGCCATTGTGCCTCTCGAATTACTCTAAACACAAGTGTATCCTATCCCATCCGTTCTCCACCTGCAGCTGCGGCAATGTGGCTGCCATCTTGGAACTGAACGAGTACCTGCATCGCGACTTTGTCATCTTCGAGGCGGCCCCGCAGGAGAGCCGAGGCATACCCTCGAAGAAGCCCCAGGCGGACTACTTCCTCTAAGACGAGCGACCCACTGGTGGCGGCTGCCACAAAGCATCCAAGGGAAACGAAACTGCCTGCCTGCCTAAGCGAACGCAAGCGCAGACGCGACCAGCAACTGCGAATGCAAGAAAATCAATAACATAATGACATAAAGTAAGCTAGGACCCGACCCGGAGCCACGGACTGCATCCGGACTCGCCTCCAGATCAAGATCCGCTCCGTTCGTATTAAAGTGTTTTTTTTACCCATTGACTTTCTTCGCTCCCCGAGGACCATCCCTCCTCCTCCTCCTCACATGTCAATGTTTCTAAAGTTTCTCGTGTGTTGTACGTATCCGTGGCCGTCAGAGACCAACATGAGAGTTGTTCACGGAAGTTGCGCCTTGCATCTAGCTAATAACTTGTAGGATTAATGCACCCCCCAGCCCGGCTCTGTGAGCGCGAACTCGCCTGGTCAAGATGGCCCGCCTGCCCGCCCGCCCGCGGCGGGTCTCTTGGCCACGCGAATTCATTCCACCGCCACAGGGCCAGGGCCACATTCTATACGTTTAGGTATAGGTTAAGATCAGTAACTAACTAACTAACTAAAAATAGAACATGCTGACACACTGCTTAGAGTTTGGCAGAGCTCAGGCCGCGGCGCAGTCGTGGGAAGCCACCGCTCGCGACTTGCGCGGCGACATTGGACTATGTGTCGCAAGTAGGTGTGTAGAGATTCGTATAGCGTAAGCAGAAGTGTAATGTACGACCCAGATTGGGATATTATATACGAGTAACTATATATATATATATTAAAATAAAGAATGTAAGATGTATCACAAAGTCAGATCAGCATCGGATGGGGTAGCACTTCAGGGGGTATCATTGGATGTACTTACATATATAGAAGCTCGCAAGGTTGGTTCTCGTTTCACTGAAAGTAAGCAACATTCAGCTTAACCGCGAACTGAGAATGGTTTCCGAGAAGAGTCTCAGTTGTGTTTCTCTCTTCCGGTTGAAGCGAGAGATCAGATTTCGGCGTCTTCATTGTGGAAAGTGGTTTCTGCTCACCTATGTACATACATATGTGAGTGTCCTATTCCTCGGTAGTAAAGCAAAACTATCGCTAAATGTTTGTGAATGAAAAGAGCGCTTAATGGAGAAATCTGAGAGAGCCTGTTTCTGCACATTTAGAGAGATTGGAGTCAACTTTCCGTAAGTTTCTACGTTTCTCCATGATAACAAAGATTTCCCCACAAAATAAACCATAAAGATATCATTAAAGTCTCGCTAATGAAACGTTTTCTAGCAATTGAAAATGATACTTTCTCTGCCACAAACTGAGCGACCAGAGATTCGTTTTTTGTATCGTTTTTGGATCTCTTAGGATAGTCCTTACACGTTTAAGTTTCAATATCTCTCATTACCGATAACGCTCACTTAGCCTGGGCAGCCTGAGTAGCCAAAGAGAGCGTTATGCAGTTAAGCACTCTGAGAGAGCTTCGTATTTCGGCTCTCCGAATACAGTTACGCGTGGTCACAACAGAATCAAAGCAAGAGAGACTCCTTTAAGTTTCTTTTCTCTCTCTGAGAAGAAGTTGAGCCCACTTTACGAACTCCAGCCATCCTAAGTGCCCCTTGGGGTTAATCAGCTTTGCTTTTCCCTCCAAGATCTGATAAGTTATAGGCCTTAACCTTCGGTAATCCCCTTGCAATACCATTATCCTTTGAAGTTGCTCAGTTTATCGCTTACTTAGGGACTAGTCATAGTTTACACATGAAAAAAAAAAAGTTAGCTAATGCTTATATTTCAGCGGGGCGCTTGTGGTTCTGTAACGGGTTCAGCGGGGGTCACGGGGGTCACGAATGCACTTCACCTTAGTGCTCCTCCAGCTCCAGTCCGTGCTCCTTCATCTGCTCATAGATGCAGCCCTCGTAGGCCACGGCTGCCTCGCAGCTGCAACAAGGAAAACGGAAAACGTAGACCACAGAGACACCACAAATGCTGGGGCACTACTTACTGATCCTCGGGGGCCTCGATGGCCTCACACTTGTCCACCACCTGGGCGTGAGCGTCCTCCTTATCGTCGTCATGCTTGCTTATGGCCTTGACCATCTCCAGGGCATGCTCCTTGCTCAGCTTGCCGTCCTCAGTCATCTGTGAACGAAACGAAATGCGGGATAAGGGAGGTGAGAGTGGCGGGTTCACTCCGATGGAGTAGCACCTACAATCTGGAACTTCTTCATCACGCAGGCGCGCAGGCACTTGGCCTCGTGTCGTTCGGGTTCCTCGTGCTTCAGCATCTCCGCCACATCCTCTGCAAGGAGTAGATGGGTCAGGCATAAGGCATCCCGACTGGCAAAGAATACTCACCATCCGTGGCGCCCGTCTCTGCCTTGCACTCGTTGGCCAGCTCCGTGGCATGGTCCTTGGTCATATCCTCGTGCGGCTTGGCGGAGGCGACTCCCAGGCACACCAGCGCCAGCAGGAGCAGAGCAGATAGGTTGACCAGACGCGACATATCAACGCAGCGTGTTCGCACTTCGATTTGGATGCGGAACGCTGGCAACGCCACCGTTTTATAGGCGGAGCCAAGTCCCGTGATTGACTTGGCCAGAGGCAGCTCCCAGCTCCCATAGGCGATCTACGATCTACGATCTCCAGATCGCAGCGCTGCGTCTCAAGCAGCTTCGGCAATTACTCCCCATTATCGGCTGGGAACGCGGCTGAACTATATGGGCAGCACATGACACTCCAAGCGCTCTGGACGAGATCCGGCGGAGATGCCCTCGGCTGGGTATCGTGTGAACAACTGACACTTGGCTCTGCCACGTTGGGAGGAGGTGAGGAACGGGGGATGGAAGCTGGGAGATGGCCCACCACCGATCACCAATTACCCGCTTAATTGGTGACTGTCATGAAATCAGAATCAGAAAATTGGATTTGGAATGGGAAATGGGAAATGAGAAATGGAAATGAAAATGCAAAATGCAAAATGCAAAATTCCAAATGCAATTAAATCGATCAGCGAACGGCTCTCCGGGTGAGATGAGTGACTGGCCGGGGGCCATCCAGCAATTATCACAGTGTGTTCCCAGCACATTTGGACAGCCAGCGGGGCAAAGTGGCCGTTTAGCCCGCAAAAACACCCCTGATCACCGTCACCTGTCTCCGGCTTATCCGATTCCGTCAGCTTGTCCCGTCCGTCCGGCTTGATAACTTGCCCTGTTCGCGCCGGTCTGTACTACTCCAGCCCGTCTGTTTGGCCTGTCACCTCCATAAATAGTTGGGATTTGGATGCACGCAATGTGCATTCGATCTGGGATTGTGTGGCAGCTCACTTGGAGTTTATGAAGCGTGAGTCGCGATCTGGGATCCACAGCCAAGCGGGCAGCTCGTTAGCATTAGGCATATTATCATGATATTATTTGGAATTGATTGGTGTTATAATTTAAGTCTAACTTCTGACTTAAATTGGCTGTGAAAGTACCTACATATATATGTATGAATCTTTATCACCATCAACAGCCGAGTCTATCTAGACAAGTTCATCTGTCCATGTGTCCCTCTAGCCCTCTGTTTCTACGCAAATTAGTCTCTCAGCCTCTGAATGATGGAACCTTGCATAAAAGTCGAGATACTATATATATACTATAGATATAATAGATAAAGATATAGTAGTAGTTATTTCTTACGATATGAAAAATGTATTCTTAACCTTAGTATGCAGATTTATTAATCTGCTTTAGTTTTAACGCATGTTTAGTTTTTAATTTGAGTTAAGAAATGTCCTATAAAAATATCGATAAATATTTGTATATTGGAGCTTTTCTTGGGAGCATTTCTATTTTAAAATGCGTATGATTGCCAAATGTAATATAATTTTGAATTGTTATATAATAAATTATTAAAAAAAATATATCAGAAAAAATTATATAAGGTGTTTATAAGGGGTAACATCATTAAAACTGTCAAATATTCACAAAAATTTTAAATATTTAAATTTTTAATCGCAATAAGCAGATTAATATTAATCCAATAAAAACTACCGATTTCAAACTTATGATTTCAATGTTATAATTTAAGCTTTATCTTCTCTGCAAAAAATGGTATCGATAAATATCGATTTAAAGTCTATAGAATTTGCTTATTTGAGATATTCTTTGGGAGTATCTGATGGCTAAAAAGTGAAAAATTGTCAAAAGTCATAAGTTTCTAGTCCCTAAAATTAGTATGAATAAATAACCCATTTATAAGATAAAACACTGACTCAATATGTATTGTACATATATATTTTTCAATAATCCAAAAATAAACCAAATTTGTTTATGTTTTTATACCCTTGCAGAGGGTATTATAGTTTTGCCATGATGTTTGCAACGCAGTGAAGGAGTC
>JAEIIU010057287.1:2780-13013 GCA_018874675.1 Drosophila baimaii | reverse complement strand
TTAGTAGTCGCCTTCGCACACTCTCCTGGTGCGCTTCGTCACTACGTGGACTGCCGTCCACAGTGATACACCTAAAGTTTTCCCAGAAAAATATTCCAACTTTCTCTTTGTTTGGCATTTCTGAAACCCATCCATTTTATATAGTAAAAAGCGCATACTTTACTATATTGTAACTCCTTTGCCAGCATGCCGTCAAGGCCTTTGAATTATTCAATAAATTTGCAAAAGAATATATATTTCAACAATGAAAACAAATTTCTCTCTTGCATTCTTTTGGGCAAATGCCGCTGCCATAAGGGGAAAATCCATAATTCATGCGTTCGCCAAATAAGAAAAGCGACGGGGAAAAAGGGCAAAAAAAGAAAGAAGGACGAGCAATGAAAACATTAACAAGCAGCAATAAAATATGAGCGAGCGAATGTAAATCGCTTTTCATAATTCATTGCGTTGACTCGACGACGGCGACGAGGACGAGGACGATGAGGAGCTGATGCTCTCCTGGTTTTTCGTCGTAGATTTCCCGGGAAGCCGCACTGCTCGCTCGCTCTACGTCGTAAACCCATCGAAGGCAGGGCGCTCGTAAAACTAATGAAATTTCAATTCGAATGACGCGACAACGTCTCCTGCACCTTAACCTGAACATGAGCCCTGAAAATTCCACGAAATTTTCGCGCACTCGCCGCCACGCCAACGAAATTCATAAATTTTCTCGGACGACGCCCTCGCCTTATTCTATGGTTTTTTTCCCACCTAGAAGGGACAACGGAAGCGCAGGTCCGGCTCCGCTACTCGATGGACTTGGCCAAAACGACAGGTGAATTTATGATGAAGTGAGTCGTCAGCATTCTCTCTCTCTTCGGTGGCATCTAGAGGCACCTACTCTCCCTGATTTCCTAGGCAGGTCGCGTGTAAATTATGAAAACCGGCGATAAAAACGAAAGTAATTCAAAATCTTCGACGTGTGCGAGGGTTTATCGCCCCGGGGGCAGGAAGGAGGGACAGGGCAGGCAGCCTCACCTACATACTACCGAAGGCCCTACATAATATCCTATATGGCCGCGTTGCCTCCTCACTCCTTCGGCTCAGATTTATATCGCTGGATTTATGATCCTGTTAGCGCCACTGCACTTGCTTATCTCGTGTGTAGCCATCGCGGATGGAAGAATAACTTGTTTACGACCTGCGGATAGAATGAGTAAATGCTAAGAGGCACCTTGCCTACCTGAGTTTCACTTTCCTTTGTTGTGATTGTGACTCTGGAATTTATTTTGATATTTATCAAAAATAATACATCAATATTATGGTACATATTTTTAAATGATTAAAGAACTTTATAGCTATTTCGTGAAGAAAAATCAAGACTACAGCTTTAAAGGTCTAGCTTTTATATCAGTGGTCCGTCTGAACACACTCACATTTCAAGATGGAGTTTGTATGTGTGAGAAATTGCATATTGTGGTTAGAGATGAGACCAAAAATAGCTAATACGTTCAGTATTCTGGCTTGAAATATACCTTTAATTACCAAAATATCAATTTAACCTGAAAAAAGCTAGATTTAGCTATCAAATTACAAGGTGACAGCACTAATTCTTTCGTTCTCCTTTGTGCCCACCATTCGTGATGCGGCAGAGGAACCGTTGGACCACTGATTTATAGTCTCTCAGCTCTATGTATTTTTTATGACCTAAGGATATGACTAAATCGGGGAAATGTTTAAATAATTATTGATAAAGTTGCCTTAGAACATAAAATCATAACCATTATGGTTATTTGAAAATCAAAAACATATTCTTTTAGTGGCTAACACACGGATCTCTCTAGAGAAAAAATGCCGATCGACAAAATTAAAGCGATGCCGGTGTTGGGCAAAATCCTCAGCTTAGGGCGGACTAATAATCCGCGGCTGCAGGAACAGCAGCAGTTGGCGAAATTGGAGGCTGTGCTGTCTCAACTACGCAGCAATGAAATAACAGAGTCTAAGGAAGAGTATCATCCGCTCAAGGGACGCAGAATGTCAGTGAGTGGATCGGAGTATGAAGAAGAGCCGCTGGAGGATCACCAATGGGGTCTCTGCACGCTCAGCCTATATATGACCACCCTGAAGGTGCTCCTGGTCGTGATTGTTTTCTGCGCTCTGTTCGGCACGATTCCCCTGTACCGTCGCCGTCAGATGACGCAACAGTTCAGCCTGAAAGTGATTATGCTATTGAACGAGGACCTGGGCAAGATGGCCAAGAGAGCGGCGCACATGGAGTGCGGCTGCGTGATCACCACCCGCAGGAGACACTCCGACAGGCCCTTCGACGCCGTCGTCTTCAATGCAGATCAGCCCTACTCCCTGCGAGATTTGAGCAATCTCAACCGCACTCAGGACAGCCTGGCGGTCTTCGCTTCCAGGACTCCCCTGAGCCTAGCGCCCGCCGACGAATGGCCTCTCTTCAACCTGACCATGACCTATCGCCTGGACTCGCAGCTGGTCTGGTCGGAATACTACTTTTCGCACCTTAACCAGGCCAAGAGGTTGAACTCGTTCATTGGCGCCAGTGAGCACTTTGCCGACGATATGCCCGGGTATAAGGTACAGCTACTGGAGGACGAGATAGCAAAGAAGGATCGCTTGGCCCTGTACCTTTTCTATGAGGTGAATGAGGCGAGCGTGCCCGAGAGCCTGTACTTGGTGGAGCTGCGCAAGTATGTTGACCTCGATGCCCACGAGAGATGTGGTCGTTCCGAAGAGTACGTTAGATGAGAGATCCTCCACACCTCTTTCGTTCACCTAATCCCTCCCCTCACAGCTGCAGTCACTACCACTTTATGTTGATCTTCGATCCTTCGGGCTGTCCGGACTACGTGCCACTCCAGATGTACGTGGCTATGCACAAGTTCATTGTGCCCGTCCTGATCGGAGGCGGAAACCTAACCAACCTGGTGCCACCGCACTCATACATCAGCAGCCGCGACTTCCCGAATCCCAAGGATCTGGCAGCGCATCTGGAGCTCCTGGTGACCGCTCCGGAGGAGTACAAGCGCTTCTTCTGGTGGCACTCGCTCTACAAGCTGCGCCGCACCTCGCAGCCCTACTGCGAGCTCTGCTTCCACCTCCAGCAGCCGCCGGAGGAGCGCCGCATCGAGACCTACTCCTCGCCAATGGGTTTCTACGACTGGTGGGCCAAACACCAGTGCCCTAATCGATCCACCACCTTCCTGTGATCCGCCTCGAGCTATGCCTCATTCCCAATTATAATTACCAACGATCGCAAATTGCCTTTGATCGGTGTGGTTCCGTTTAGTTGACGTTGACTTGACTTCTTGAGTTCTGGGCTTTAGTTCCTGGGTTGGTCTTGGTCGGTGGGGTTCTGGCTGGGTTTAATACCGTGGAATTTCGGGGGGATTCCATGGACCTCGCAGGGTCTGAAGGGAGTCTTAATGAGTTGGCTTTAAATGGTGGTATGGAGCAATTGGAAAGTTCTCCAGGGTATTCGCTAAAAATTGAGTTGAGGATAAGCCTAAAATATCGTCTATATCATCATTGCTTTTGTGTATTAAAAACAATAAAGCTTTTCTAACTAGTTTTAATATTTAAATTTATCTCTCAGCTTACGTTAAAGCCTGTGTTAAATTTTTGGTCTCGCCCCATTTAAAGCTTTTCCTACTTTATTTTCCTCGCTTTTCTAATGGTAATTGGTGCCATTTTGCTGTGACACGGCGACGCCATATTAATTGGAACGGTCTGAAAACCGCAAATAAAAATGTCGCATTTAATTCGTGTTGGTATTTTGTGTGCTTCTTTATGCATTTCGCTCAATTAAATTGCACTTGAACCTATTAGAAGTGGAAATGCCGCCGTTGGCAGGCGTATATGGCAGTGACACGCGATTCGCCGATCAAAAGTTGTCCGACGCCCTCTTTAAAATCGTCGGACAAGGACCTCCTCCGCCTCCTCCCGTGCTGACCACATTAATTTGGCTTCGTGTGTGTGTCTTGTGTGCTCGCCTTTAAAGTTGTAATTAGGAATAGTATCACGGGCTCACCTCCATTTGAAAAGTGTTTGCTCATTGAGTGGGCGTGGTCAGTCTGTCTGTGGAGCTGCAATTAGGACCTCCTCCTGCTCCTCCCAGTCCTGCTCCTCCTCGTCCTGCCGCGTTTCTTGTTGGCATTTGCGGAACGCGGAATGAAAAGATTCGCCGGCGTTTTCAGGGTTTGTTCTACTGCGGTTTTCCTTTTGCGGGGATCTCTCTCTTTGTTGGCGGTAAACTGCCAGAGAGATAGCACTTCTAAATGCAACAGTGGGTTAAGGGTTTTGGTATCTGGAAGATACTATATATGATAATAAGTGTTTCCTTTAATAACACTTAACAGCTTTCGATCCGTATTTTCTTAATTGGATTATGTTTAAAATAATGGCTTTTTTTTCCTTTCAAAAATCGTCAAATTTCAATGAAATTGGAGAGAAAAACGCTGAAAATACGTACCTAATCAGAACGTTTCTTGTATCCAAAGATAACCTGAATTTTCACCATCTCTCCTGTATTTTCATTTCCTGTATTTTCTTTCTGCCATCCTGGCACCACCGTTCCCGTGGCTTTGCTCCTTCTCTATGCAAATGCCAAAACCATTCTCACTTTGCCGCTGTTTTTGTGGTTGGAAACGCTTTGTTCTCACCTCGCAGCTCACACACACACACAACGCACACACACCCATATCTCATTGTTTCGTATCGACGCTTTGTATCTTTAACAAAATTGCCAAACCGCAGGAAAAGCTGGGAAAGCCAACCGCGTGTAATGCGATGCGAGGCGCCTGATTAAGCTCCCAGAAAGCGACCGCAAAAAGGGGGCGGGGGGTCTGCGGAATAAAAGGGGTAAAATCGCAAATCTAATTCAACAATTGAGGCAGAAATACTACTCAATCGCATTTATATATTTATGGGAGGAAAGACAGAGAGACAGACAGACAGACAGGGGAGTGTCTGGCATTTGCATTTAGCGAATTATTTTCTTACAATTTTCCACACAATTAGACAGACCAGGGGAAGCGAATGCAAATCCCTTAGGATACTGGGATACAGGACTACAGCTCACATGCAGACACTGGCGGCACTGGATTGCAGTGTGCTCTGCAGTTGAGCTTGATAAGCTTGAAAGAGATACATTTGTATCTAGGGTTTAAGTAGCTCGACAGTTTTCAACTTCCACTTGAGAGTGGAGGAAAACCTATTTCCTATTTGCCGGGAACAACAGTGCACTTTAAGAATATAGGGAAATCCTTTTCAAACATTTATTATTAGGCAGAAAATATATGTCCTATTATTATATATAAAAAGATTCGAACATTTCTATAATTTCCCATTCGATTTTCTTTATTTTTTTTTGTGGAAATCCTTAGTTAACTTAGTTGATTTTTTTCTGTGCTTCGGGCACAACTGGGACCAACTAGGAAACGCCAACAGACGTGTGGAAAACTTTTCGCCGAATTTTATATTTATCTGTTCCACTTCCGAAAAGGGGCGGCAATTTGGGGCGTGGCCGGGGACTTGCCCCTCTTCCAAAAATAGGCGTTTTCATCGAGCGGCAGTCGTCGGCGTAGTCGTCGTCGTCGTCATCATCATCATAAAAAAACAAGACGATGGCAAAAGTTTTTCAATTTTTGCTACAACTTTACCAGGAGTGAGTCCTTGGATATGAGTGTGTGTGTGTGTGGGTGTAGGTGGAGCCCTCGAGTTGTGTAAACATTTGTAGTTTACTTTCAGTTGGCAGGCGGCTCGTAAAATCTGTCCGTTTCGCTTGAACTAGAACCGTTTTTGAAACTGTCTCGTAACTCAGACCCGCAGGTTATCCCATCTCTCCCTCGATCCCAGAAAAACACGGAACTTTGGGTTTGTTTTGCCCCCAAAAAAAAGGACCTCCGATTGAATTAGAAAATTATGCTGAAAGTTATTTGGATTAAAGGAAGAAGGGACGGACGGACAGACTGCCCCATTGAGAGCCAGGAAATTAGGTAATGGGATAGAAAATTACTCAGGCAGGGCCAGAGCAAAAATGGGGATTTGAGGGAATTTAGTAGGGAGAATAATAATAAGAAAACACAATTTATACCTCAGCAAATTAAAAGAAAACTTTGGGTCGTCCGTTGGTCAGCAGCAAAAAAAAAAACCAACAGCGCATTGACAAACTCATTGGAATTCGATTAGTTGTGGAAAAACGAATAAACACACAAGGATTCAACGTAAGGATAAGGGACTTTTATTTCCCCAGAAACTTTTTATTGAAAAGCAGAATGCTTGGAACAACGTTAATGGGAAATAACGATTGGCCATAGAAGGCTATTTATAGCCAACAATAATCTTTAACATAAAAATTAAACAAGAAAAAAAAATAGAAAAAGAAACTTTTGTTACGAGTTTCCCATACCGGGAATTGAACCCGGGCCTTCCGGGTGAGAGCCGGATATCCTAACCACTAGACAATATGGGATATGAGATCCGTAGCGACAAAATAGTACACGTAAACATGTTGTTCTATTTTAAGCTTTTTGGGAGACGATAAGAACTATAATCTTGATGCTTATATATAGCCATTATCAAGGCAAAATTAATTTAAAATTATATTTCAAATGCTTCGTATGTATTTTTGTATTATCTATAGCTGTCTCTCACCTGTTTCTTTAGTTTATAACTATAAGCAAATTCTCTGTAAAATAAAATAAAAATAATATTTTGTATTCTCTTTAATATATTAAGAACTTAAATAGTTTATTAACAACAACAATTTGTAACATAAGAATTAAACAAGCAAAAATAGAAAAAAGAAACTTTGTTACTAATTTCCCATACCGGGAATTGAACCCGGGCCTTCCGGGTGAGAGCCGGATATCCTAACCACTAGACAATATGGGAGTTGATAACATGGCTGCCCAATGTTATTAATGCAACATCAATAAGTCCTTTCTTTCAAACTTGACAGCTTTTATAGGTTCCCTTGGCACCTTATCGGCATTCAATGTTATCAGGACTGCAGCAATCATACTCGTCCGAAGAGTCTCTGTGATGATAATACTGAATAATGAGCAAAGTATGAATAATTTTTAAAAACTTACCCAATCTCCGAAAACCCGCATTCGGATAGGGAACCACACAAAATACAATAATTATTGGCCTCATTAAAGCACGTATTACAGTAGACTGCTGTGCAATTGGACAAGCCGCAGAAAATATAATCCGTTCTATAGAGGTGAAAGATACATTTGTGAAAATATATATCTCAAATTTAATAGGCTCACTTGGTCAGCGGATTCCTACAAACAGTGCAGGATCTGCCTAAAAAGGCGACACGGCAGCCACTAAGAAACCTATCAAAAATTTAATTTAAATAAATATGCACTCATAAAGACTAAAGATATATCTTACCATCTGGCTAGCGAACGAAGAAAGGTTATACAAGATAATACATCGCTGCTGAACATATAACAATTTAAGAAACGAGCTCTTTGATTGCCAAGATGAAGTACAGATTCTAAGGAAAGAATTTCATTAAATAAATAATTATTATATCCAAATATATCTTACTTCTCTCCTGGAGTATGGTATAATGCAAATACTGAACTCTTTGTTTCGATTCCTCTGGATAAAAGTAGGCCATTATACGGTGTCGCTGTCGTAGGCCATATGGTTCGCAGAGGACCATAATCCAGGCCAGCACATAAAGCACTGCGATCCAGATATAATGAACATTTTTTGGGTTTTCCGGGACTGGAAGACATTTATTAAAGTCCATTTGTAATGTTTTGGGTTCAAAAGCCTGAACAAAATCCCGTAGAAGATCGCCTACTCGACCGCCGCCTTGGATTATCAATTTTCTATGAGTGGAAGCTAAACAAATAAATTAAATTCCATAAACAAAATCCTATTTCCTTCTTACCTTGAATACCAACCGTGATGTTGCCATGATATGACATCAAGGCTAACGTGCTGTAAAGACCGTAGTCCACAAGACACAGGCAGAGAAGCTGTATTCCAGTAATAAACATAAATGTAACAGAGCAAAACATTGTTTTAAGCTCGTCGGGCAAAAGTTTCAGGGATGTTATCTAAATAACTAACATAAATTTATGAAGAATACATAATTTTAAACTCTACCTTAACATATTTATTTTCCTCAAAACTGTTGAGGGGCAAAACACGAACTCCCATAATCTGCGATTGTTGTTCTTCGTAAACCTCAAAATCTCTTGTTATATATACATTGTCAAAGTGCTCAGACATCAAGTAACGAAATCGAAAATCTATCGATCGAAGGATCACAGACAACACAAGAATGAAAACAATTAAGTAGAGCCCAGAGTTTATATAGAAGAACTTCTTATCGGCCGCCTCCAACTGTTTGTTCAAGTGCTGGTTGCAAGTGAGATTTTGGTCTATTAAAAATAAACTTGTGTTTGGTTTTAAGCTATGATTGAAACTTATGGTAGCTGAGAACATTAAGCGGATCTGGAGAAAACATATTTGCAAACCTGAAAGAAAATCTAAGGCTTCTAGAGTTTTAAAAGTTTTACTTTTACTTACGTTCAGATATATTCTCAATGTTAATTTGGGGAAATGACAGATAATTGTTAAAGAAGCTTTTTAAGCCTCTAAGATTTTTACACAACCAAGCGAATTTACTAGGGTTACACCACTTTTTTGCTTGCTGACCGAATTGGGTCTTGCACTGGAAAAGACTCAAGTTCCCCGCTCTAAGGCAGCGAGTGTACGGTGCACCCATCCTATAGTCAAACTGATCGTTCTGTAAGGCCAACCAACTGGTGCCGGTCTCATAGGTGGCATCTTCACAGGGAAAAGTTATGTTTAGTATAGTATAACAAAGTTTTAGCTATTTGATAGTTACAGATATAAGCAATAGGATTCTCTAGCTTCATAAAGAAATAATCCAATTTCTTTAGTATCCCGCTTCCTTCAACAATACTTCTTTGGATTAACTCCCCCATAGAATGCAAAGGATCATTTATAATGTGGTGCATAGATTTGATAGCATCTGTAAGTCGACTTTGTCCACAGTCAAGACTGTAAGCCATAATGTTTACATTCCGGATGATATTCATCACAGGACCCAAAAAGGCAATCATAAAAGCCAAGGCCACAATAGCAGCTTGAGATTGGCAGTGAGCTAAAGTTGGAAGGCATAAAACTGCAATGCATCTATTAAAAAGAGATAGTTTGGCTTATAAACGATTTTCTCCCATAAATACCCACCTTGCTGGACGTTGGTGAGTCAATATAACCATTAAAAGAAAAAACAAAACAATGAAAAACCACTTGCCACCAAGATCACTGCTGGCTTTTTGGTGATTCCGATAATACCAGATGACTACCAGTAAGATCCCTAATATATATCCTGCAAATAGGTAAAGTAGAACGTGGTCTCTATACTTGCCGGATGAAGTTTGCTCAAATTTTATGGGATGAAATTCCGGTTCGAGATCATCTGGGTTCAAGAAATAAATAGGAGCATCTCCATTGTGAGTGGAATCTCTGCGTTTCTTCGATTTGGCCGAGGTTTTTCGATATTGTGGATTCCCTGAATACACCCGATTGGAGTTCCTTACCGCCTTTCCAGTCTGTAGGGATGATTGATTCTCCTGTGACTTGTACAGGTCTCCCATTATTACCTTAAAAAATATTTTATTATTTAATTACTAGTTACTAGACAGGAAAGACGTGGAAATCTAGGTAGAATCTAAAAGAAATAGAATAGATTCTGATTATATACTTACCAATTGCATGAGGTTGGTTTTAAAAAAAAATAGCAAACATTTTAACCTTTTACGGCTTTTCAAAATGTTAAAAATATAATAACCTGCTAGGAATAATTCATTAAATATGATATAAAAAAGTTTCCCATACCGGGAATCGAACCCGGGCCTTCCGGGTGAGAGCCGGATATCCTAACCACTAGACAATATGGGACTTGGAAAAGTTCCATAGACAGTGTTGGAAAATGTTAAGTGAATACGAAATTTTTATAATAATAGATAAGGGACTATATAGCTTTTTATTCTGAGCACAATTTATCTATAAAACAAAATAGTCTTTAGCTTAATAAATTTAATATTGAAAGTTTTCAAAACCGGGAATCAAAAGAAATAAGAAAAATAAACGATGTTACGTGTTTCCCATACCGGGAATTGAACCCGGGCCTTCCGGGTGAGAGCCGGATATCCTAACCACTAGACAATA
>JAEIIU010057286.1:11074-28841 GCA_018874675.1 Drosophila baimaii | reverse complement strand
ATAACTCAAAAACAATTTGAGATATCGATTTGAAATTTTAATATGTTATTTTTAAAGGTGTAATCTAACGCAATATATAGAATAAAAAAAAAAAGATTTTTTTGAAATTTCACACTAGGTGTGCCCCTTAAATTAAGGGTGTTTCCCACACACAAAATGGCGGAAATTTTAGTCGAAAATAACGGTTCACACTTTAGATGGCCTGGGGGAAGCTCTGTCACGGGCTAAAGGTTTAATATT
The DNA here is from genome assembly GCA_018874675.1 of Drosophila baimaii. Taxonomy (NCBI): domain Eukaryota; kingdom Metazoa; phylum Arthropoda; class Insecta; order Diptera; family Drosophilidae; genus Drosophila; species Drosophila baimaii. Next base: position 28,601 of record JAEIIU010057286.1, on the reverse strand, counting down.
TTTGCATGAAAAATTTACAGATCATAGTCAAAATTATGCTCAAAAATGTTTAGAAGGTTCGATATTTGAGATGAAAAACCACAAAAAAAGTGTTTTTTTTTACCCTGAAACCCAGACCCAGATTAATCGTCATATTTTCGTCTTCGCACGGACAATAGTCTGTTTGGACTATTTTATTTAGACACCTAGGTGGTACATGGTAATTGAAGCAACACCTATTGTGTCGGTGCAGTCCATATCTAAAATTTAGGTATATTAATTTGTATTTTTAAAATAAATTTAAATATTAAATACGGCGTTTAGTCACAGATCTGTGTGCCGATCTAACATAAGTGGTGTCTAGAAATAATTAGGCCTTACTGAAGACCTCGAGTTGACTAAACGCTTCACTTAATAAATTAAAGGTCGCTAAAATTAACATATTATTGAAATTAAAAAAAAAAAAAAACATTTTACATAAAATAGCGTTTAACGTTTCGATGTTTATGCTATTATGAAATTTGGTTTTAACCAAATTGACACCAAACACGCTCGACGTCATCCACTCCTTGAACTCCGGGCTCTGCAGCCAAACAGCTCGACCGTTATGTTTATAAACTTATTTTTGGTAATTTAGATGCGAACTTTTAAGGAATTCGATTAAAGAAAATATCGATACTAACAAGGCCGGTAAAAATACATTTTAAAAATTTCAACCGGTTAATTCAATTAAAACTACTCTTAAAATTGAGTAAAAGTAAAAAAAAAAGTTCTTAAATTTTTAAAAATATTTAGTTTTCCCGCTGCCCGGTTTTTGAAAAAATTTTCCCGCAATCACACTTGAAAAAATGCAGAATATCTTGTTCATATTGTATTATTTGATTTTGATGGGGATTAAAATAAATATCAACAACATCATCTATATAAATCTTATGAAACATTTTTTGTTTTAATCAAATGTATATTTTTATTAACCGTTTTTTACACATCAAAGAGTTACCAGACTAGGAAAACTTGCACTATTTTCCAACACTGGCCATCAGCTGGTTTGCCTATTTTTTATAACAATTCAAGATTGCATATGTTATTTTTGTTGGGACACAAATTTAGAAAAATAAAAAAGTGTGACTATACGATAGAAGAATTAAAACTGTGAACGAAAACTATCGGATACCAGGTTGCCTTGACAACCCGGCGACCCAAACAACAAACGCAATCAGGAAACAGAAATCTCTTCCAAGAGCAGGCAGAACGGTTGACTAGGAAAATGTTTATATTAGACAGAATACTGCCCTTTATAGTTAGCTATATAAGGCCGTTTATCAAGTGGTTCCTGCACGCCTTCACACGGCTGTCGGAGCTGCAAAGGATCTGCTATGGCGCTCGCGCTGGTGCCAGTCGGACGAGTCAGGTGGAGAGGTCTATGGCGTTGTCCAAGACGCCGCAAATCAGGCGTCTAGTTCTTGACCTTGACGAGGCGGCGCCGTATGTGGACAACAGGGAGCTGATGGAATTCGGTGAGTTAAAAATATAGAGAATTATTTATTAATATTCCCTAATACCTCTTCGTGGCACTTTTCCAGCTCCCCGCGCCGCTCGAGTTGTGATGCAATCCAAGCGCATCAAGAGCAATGTGCACCCGGACTTTGCCCGGCTCTTCGGCACCTGCGTGACCAGCATCTGGGGCTACCGACGACTGATGCATCAGGTGGAGCAGCTGCGGGCGGAGCGGTACGACTCCGATAACCTCGAGCACGAGCAGAAGCTGCTGCAATTGTGGGAGCTGCTAATGCCCGAGGCTCCGCTCACGGGGCGGGTGAGCAAACAGTGGCAGGACATCGGCTTTCAGGGCGACGACCCCAAGACGGATTTCCGGGGAATGGGCATGCTCGGCTTGGAGAATTTGCTATACTTTGCCACCGAATACAATGACGCCGCCAAGCATGTTCTTCTGCACTCCATGCATCCCACTTTGGGCTACACCTACGCCATTGTGGGCATTAATCTCACTTCGATGGCCTTCAATCTGGTTAAAACGGGAGCCGCCAAAACGCATTTCTACAATCTGGTTGCTCAGCACAAGCAGGATTTCAGCACAGTGGAGGACTTCCACAAGCTATACTGCTATCTGTTCTTTGAATTTGATCGATTCTGGATGGAGAGTGATCCACGAAACATAATGGACTTTCGCGAGATATATCAGGCCTTTGAGATCACCAAGCTGGAGGCCTTGCACAATGATGTCACTATTTTTAAGACGAATTTGGTTGTAGAATCCGTTTAGCACAGAAAAATAAATAAATATGAAATAGAAGTGTGTTTATGGCCCAGAGAGCTCTCCGTCGTTGCTAGTGACAGCGCTTTCGAATATTTAGTGGGTATACTTGAAACATTTCAATGAATTAAGGGTTTTATGTTTTCATATACATATGTAGGTTTTATGTCATAAAGTTGGAATAAGCAGCACAGTTTTGTTTTTATATAAATGCAGATTTTATGCGTTTATTTGAGAGCCATATATATATAATGTATATTTATGTATGTATGTATTCATATATGTATGCATGTATATACTTGAATGCAGTTTTATGTAAATCGTTTCAACTAAGCCTGGGAATGTCACATAATAATACTTTAAAATCAAGTCAGAGATTGCCACTGAGATAGAGAGAATAAATAAATAATTTATGAAATATCACGCAAAAGCATACAAACTATAAACGAAATAAAATCGATAGGAATTGCACAAGAAAGCCTATTTGGTATTTTGCCATTAGGAGCCCAAGTCAAATCCAGAGGCCCAATAGAGCTGCTTGCAAGCTTGCTTGTTTTCGGAGTAGTATCCATATTGAAATAGATTTCGATTTGTCTAGCGATAGAACTTGACCTCCGCCTCGACACAGTCCTTGAGCAGTTCGTCCAGCTCGTCGCTGGCATGATCCTGCAGCGAGAAGTAATTGTTCAGCTCGTCCACACATGAGCGTTCCAGGCTGCGCAAGTGCTCCAAAGCCGCCGGCTTGCGTTGCGAATGGAGCTTGTGCAGCAGTGTCATGTCCGATTCCGCCTGCACCTGGGTCAGCGGTGAGATTCTCGGCTTGGGGGCGAAAACGAACGGCTTAAACACTGACTCGGCGGCATTGGGCGTGCCCGTAAACCAATGGCAAGAGATTCCCTTGCCGGATAGCACCGACACGGTGGCCGCACGCGAACTGCTCGGATTGCTAGCCGCTCGCAGCGTCTCAAACATGTCGTGCTGGGTGTAAGTGCCATCTCCAGCTGGCTTTGGTCCACACCAGTCCTCGGCCGGAGCCTGCGCCTCGGCATCGTGGGCAGCCGCAAAACTAGCGGATGAATCCAGTCCCTCACTGGACTTGTTTACGGTAGTGGTAACAACCAGTCCGCCGGTGGGCAAACGGAGGAAGCTGCTCTCCAGCTTCTCGGCTGCCCAGACTTTTCCCGAGCAACTAACGAACCAGGCAGCAGCGGAATCACAAGCAATGAAGTTCACTTTGGAGTTGTCATGGCCATGGGCAGCAACCAAAGCTCCGATTCGGTCCACAGCCGCGTCCACGTCACTGGCCTTGGCCAAAGTCAGACTACAGAGCAAAGAGAAATGGTTTAAAAAATTGGTTTTCTAGCAATCCGATTCCGAGTGGAATTCTAAAACCGATATCTAGGCAGACTGGATGCGGGATTAAATTTCCACCAGACTTACCGCACAATATCAGTGCCCAGCAGGCAACCGCTGTCTTTGGCTTCCTCTTCACCTGCCGCCCAGGTGAGTCCAACGGCCACGCCGCGTTCGTTGGCACCGAAATCTCCGCCCCAGAGACCAGGCTGCGGTTTCTGCAATATGACACGCAAGGCGTCCGCGCCCGCCTCCGAGTCAGCCGCACCACCGTCGGCCTGAAAGGTATCCAAAATGGTGAGTGAGTCATTGATCGAGCTTCGGTTTGGAGTCTCGTTTCGCCTCCCCGTCTGTTACCTTCCCCTCCAGCACTTCGCTGACATCATAGAAGCAGACCTCCGAAGAGAGGCTTGCGGCTGTGGCGTCCTCCGCGTTGCGTCCGAAAATCAGCGAACCATCAGCGCAGTTGGCAGGAAGGACAACGAAGCAGTCACCGTTCGAGGACATTTTTTTCCTTAGTTTTTCTCGCAAAAAAACGATGATTTAAAAATGCACAGTCGTCGGGGGTGGAGGAGGAATGGCGCAGTGTGGCTATGGACCTACAGGCCGAATATACCAAAACCTGGAGTGAGAAATATACTAGAAGCTTGTTTCGTCCTTTTATAAATATACCACGTCTCTAGTACAAACGGGGTGAACCTATTTTAAAAAATTAGAAAACCAATTTCGAAAACATTCATTTGACGTATTCGAAAAAATATCCTCGTTTGAATTAAAACAAATTATATTATATTTAGTATATTTATCTGTATCAATGTTTTTCTAGTATATTCCCAATTGGCTGAAAACAAAATACCAAACTACTTATGAAATGCAAGTGGCGTTTGGGATTTCATCGACTATCAAAAACAAGAAGAAGACGTGTGATTGATTTCGGGTTCAAGTCGTTCGGTGCATAAAACGCACAAATTCGCCTTCCTTTTGCAAATTCGTGGCAATTGGAACCCCGTGCGCTCCCCAATTTACCGAAAATATTGGATTTCCCGGGTTTTTCGCCAGCATTGCGTAGCTTGGAAAACCGTCTCTCTCGCCTAGCTGCATTTGTATACAGAGCAGGTGGTGTTGTCTCTCTCGCGCCGCACTGCTCGCCCCAGATGTGCGAGCGAAACAACAACAAACAAGTTACAAGGTGTGTGTGCTGTGTGTTGGTGTTGTAAATACTCGCGCACACTGTTGTTGTTGCGCTGGTGGATGATGTTCAGCGCCTTTTTTCCGTTTTTGTGTGTTGATTATTTTACTTGCGTGCGCTTGCTGCTCGTGGGCGGCTGGAAAGTCTCGATAAAGCGAGGAAAAGTGCTGGGAAAAGCCAGGAGAAACCCATAAAAACAACAATTGGCCTTTGCTGGCTGAGAAAAACGTTCTTTCCAAGTGTGAAATCGGGTAATGAAATCGTGAAAATCAATATTCTGTGAAGGCGTTGGGCCGCCAATAAGAAACTGCTACAAGAAAGTTGAAAGAATTTCAAGTTTTTCGGTGACCGCTCCCAGAAAAAGAGATATTTTTCCTTCTTTCTTTATTTTTTGTTGTGTCTTCTGTTTTTGTTGTGCGTTGCTTGACCACTTTGGCCGCGCGCGAAACTAGTTTTTTCATTTGTTGGTGGGTCTTTGATGACGTTTTAAAGCCCTGAAATTGAAGCAATTGCCCATAAAAATCAATAAATTCAAGCCGCGCACGGGTGTAGACACACAATTTGATAGAAATTTAAGAGTCGTGTGCTTTAAGAGGGAAAAGCGGAAAAGTGGGAGAAACCACCCTCGCCTCCAGCCCCCAAAAACTCCACCGTAAATGGAGTATACATATATGCCAGCGTTCCACCCCCCAAAAACGCGCCCCCTTTTCCGGCATTTCGTGTACATATAGTGTATGTACAAGAAGCATCTCCCCGCGAGCGCGTGTATGTATCTGTGAGTGCATTGCTCTTCATTACAAAAGCGGCGTGCAGAGCAGAGCGGCCTCGTTTTAAGTTCCCAGTGTTTGTGTGTGTGTGTGTTTTTAGTGCTTTTACTGCTTTTACACCGTTAAGTTCTCGCTCAGTTGGCAACACGCTAGCTGGCTGGCTGCGTTTTTCGGCAGTTGGCAACACGCTGACCCAATAACGGTAGAAACAGACCCGCACTCTCTCGCACTCGCACACTAATACATTGTCGCTACTGCCGCATGAATGGAACAGAAATAACACCCGCATGCCGTTATTATTATTATTATTATTATTATTGTTGTGAAATCTCTGCAGATGCTGCGACCCACATACTTTCCGCCTCTCTCGCACTCGTCGCAATTAGCCTGCAAATCCAATTGGAGTAAAGTGCTGCATTTTCCCCGTTTTATTTTTGGTACCGCCTTTGTTTATATTTGGGAGAAGCGATTTTATTCAAGTTCAATGAACCAGCTATGGAATGCCTGGCGCCCGAGTGTGTGTGTGCGTGATTTCTTTTTGTCGCTCGTTTTGTATTTTTTTGAACATAGCACAATTTTATTTATGGACTTTATTGTGGGTGATAAATGTTGTATCAATATTCGGTAGCATCACCTGATATTACTAAAGTGATTTAAAAAAAAAAACAACAAAATCGCTTGATTTGTTAAGAAGCGGCGAAAATTACCTTGACATTGAGAGATTGTGTATTTATGTATGTATGTATTTGTGTACATGGCCTGTGCGATTGTGTGCGTGTAAATGTTTTGCGAATGGAGCTCTCAGGCTCTATCTCGCTCGCACACGCTGGGGAAGGCTAAATTTGTAAATACATGTGCACAAAAACAATTAAGTAATATTTCATAAGGCCGGCCCGGTACTTGATGTTGTTGTTGTTGTGTGCGAGCGAGCGAGTGCAAATGACCTTGCGAATTGACACCTGCATCGATAGAGCCTGCTTGCCGTCGATAGCGAGAAAGGCCGGAACCTCTATATCCCGAGATCGGTGGATCTTTATGATGAGCACAAATTTGTTAGCCGGGGGACACGTGGTATATGTCCTAAAGTGCATTCATATGTATTGCAGATTATTCGGATAGTAAAAATAATATAATTTAACTTATTTAAATGTAATTATAATTAATATAATTATAATTCTTCTATTAGATAGGTATTACATCTCTAAATTATGTTCAGTTAATTTTATTTGTATAGGAGAAAATTTTAATAATAAATTGAAAGAGGAGCAGAACTAAAATTAAACTTATAACTTAAAGTTTTAGGAAATATGAATAATATTTACATACGAGGTTAATTTGGGGGCTTCCATATACTACGTAATCACGACATTGATGATTTTTACCACCTCCCCCTATATATTCAAAAGTAATCCCCTATGATACCGTAATCATAATTTGTATACCCTTGCAGGGTATTATAGCTTTGCCATGCTGTTTGCAAAGCAGTAAAGGAGTCATCTCCGACCCCATAAAGTATACATCTATATTCTTAATCAGCTTTTTCCAGCCGAGTCGATTTAGCCATGTCCGTCTGTCTGTCGGTTTATATGCAAACTAGTCTCTCAGTTTATCAGCTATCGGGCTGAAACTTTCAGGATAGTCTTATATATTTTGCAAGCAGTATATATGTATGTCGGAACGGTCGGAATCGGACTACTATATCCTATAGCTGCCATAGAAACGATATGGAGAAATTTGCTTATTTTCGCTATTTTTCTAGATATTTGTGCCTTTTTAATATAATTATAGACACATCCTATAAATTCCATTCAAATCGGACCAATATATCATATAGTTGCCATAGGAAAGATCGGTCTAAGTTCATATTTTACAATGAATTTTGCGTACATTTTACAGTATACATGTTATATTTTATCAAAATCTTTTATAATAAGTAACAAATTATCTGCAAGGGTATATAGACTTCGTCTCCGCCCGAAGTTAGCTTTTCTTACTTGTTTTAAATTGTTATTAAATAAGCCAACTAAATCTGATAGTTACCATATATTCATACTTACATATGCCAAACAGGGTGTTTCGGGTAATTATTCTCTAAGTATTAAATCCTTGTTTTCTTACATATTTGTTTTGTTTAAGATAAGAAAAAATAATCCCACACGGTGATAACGTAATATATGGTAATATATAATTTATGTAGTAGAGTGAGGCGACAGCGTCATCATAAGTTCCTAAATTGATATATCTCTCTATATAACTTATGGTGATTTGGATCAATAATATAAGTTATTTATAGATTAGGTTGCCACCCAGTGGCTTTATCAGCTCCCCACAACGCTTTCCGTTTTGTTATTTATTTTATTATTTATTTATTTATTTCGGTTTCGGTTTTGATTCGGTTATACCGGTTAAAAATAACGGTTATGGTACCGGTTGGATACCCTGGTCGAAATGTTCGCAAAATATGATTCAAGAAATAACAAAAAAAAAAAAAAAACTCGAAAAAGAGCCAAATTCGAGTAAAATTTGACTCCAAAACGAGTCCCTTTTGCTCAGAAAATTGGCCATTTAAGACTCTTTTGCAACTGGCATACCAATTTGCTCGGGAGAAAGTATCATTTATGATCCGAAAACGGTCGCATGGAAATGGAATCTTGAATACCCTTACCATCCTTCTTGTTATTCACATCGAATTACTCAACATTAGATTTTTTAAACCGACCAAATAATGGTTCGAATAAGCTCCCACAAAGCGATCTTATCTACTAAGATTAAATTCTCTTTTTGAACTCGATATTCTTTCTCTCTTCGAATTGAAAAGCTAGAATTTACTTATTTTTTAATAATTTACTTACCCCTGTTCTAACCCAAGATTGTGTGCGTTTTGCTTGCAGCTCCGCCAAAATTCCGTCTACATTCAATGCAAAACTGGAGCTCGACTCCAGCAAGGAAGACACCATTCACTCCGCAAGCCTGAACAAAAAGCTTGTCAAGATTAAAAAGTTCAAGCTGGACGATATGAAGGAGATGGTGGGCGGCTGCTGTGTTTGTTCGGACGAGCGGGGGTGGCCGGAGAACCCGCTCGTCTATTGTGACGGCCAGAACTGCACGGTTGCAGTGCACCAGGCGTGCTACGGTATCGTGACTGTGCCTACGGGACCCTGGTATTGTCGCAAGTGCGAATCCCAGGAGCGCACCTCTCGCGTTCGCTGCGAACTCTGTCCCTCGCGGGATGGTGCCCTCAAGAAGACCGACAACAGCGGCTGGGCCCACGTCGTCTGTGCCCTTTACATCCCGGAGGTACGGTTCGGGAACGTGACCACCATGGAGCCCATCATACTGACATTAATACCGCAGGAGCGGTACTCGAAGAGTGAGTGTTTAGCTTTAGAATATACAAGGGTGCCACGGAATTTGTCCTTAAAATCCACAAACCCAATTTATGGTTCAGATCTCTCTGCCTAAATGTTATCCTCATTCTGACCAATTTTTGCAATCAACTTTAAACGAATTTCAGCTTGCTACATTTGCCTGGAGATTGGAAAACCGAATCGCGCCAATTTTGGCGCCTGCATGCAGTGCAACAAATCGAACTGCAAGCAACAGTTCCATGTCACATGCGCCCAGAGTCTCGGCCTGCTCTGCGAGGAGGCTGGCAATTATTTGGATAACGTGAAGTATTGCGGCTACTGCCAGCATCATTACAGTAAACTGGTGCGTATGTGAGGGTCAGCATTCATGATTTTTCCATTCAAATTGTTGATACTTTGCAGAAAAAGGGCGGCAACGTCAAAACCATACCGCCATATAAACCCATTCAACATGACACCTCATCCGATTCATGTTCGTCGCCCGAGAAGGAGATCGATTCCACCATGAACTCCTCGGCCACGTCGGCTACGAGTATTAAGATTACCAGCAGCAGCAGCGGCGGCGGAACTGCTGGCGGGGCCCAAAATCCAGCAATCTCCGCTGGAAGTGGCAGTGGAGGCGGCAGCGGTGTCTCCTCATCGTCCAAGCAGCGCAAGAGCAATGCGTCTGGGAAGCAGTCATCGAGCAGCAGCAGTAGCAGCAGCAGCAGCAGTAGCACTTCATCCTCGACGGGAGTGGCGGCGGCGGCCAATCCGTCCTCGAGTTCTGCGGGCTCTGGCGGGAGTGCACCAAGCGGTGGCAGCTTACTACCTGGCAGTAGTAATATCACCTCTGGCAATATTAGCAGTAACTTAGGCAATAATAACCTACCTGGCGGAAGCACCAGCAGTGCTGGGAGCGTAGCCAGTGGCGGCAGTACGAGTGGAGCAAGTACTGGACCAGGTTTAAGTGGTGCAGCCTCTCAATTGCTGGCGACAACGGCTGCCACAGCCACGAAGTCATCATCGTCGTCGGCGAGCAACTCAAACAGCACTGGCGGCAGCGCCAGCTACAAGGATAAGCACAGCAAAAGCTTGAGCAAGTCCTCTAACTCTAGCAAGGATAAGGATAGCAAAGATAACACTAGCAATATAGCAAACAATAGCTTCTCGAACTCCTCAGCCGCCTCATCGACGACTTCCAACTCGTCGTCCTCCCGAGATAAGTCCTCATCTAAGCTATCGAAGGCCAAAGACGCGATTCAAGTGCAGCCAAGCACAGCCAGCAGCAGCAGCAGCCAACCCACGATTTCATCCACGTCAGCCCCAATAAGTGGGATAGGTGGAACTGGGACATCACATGTGAGCAGCTCAGCGACTAGTTCAGCTCCCGCAACCGCACACGAGCACTCGAATCAAGCCCAGAATCTGAGCACAACAAACCCGGGAGTAACAGAGAGCACCACCAGCACATCGGGCAAAATACAAGTGTCCAGTAATCTCACAAGCAGGAATTCTGCTTTCGGAGAAGGAGCAAGCAACACCACAAGCTCTGGCTTGAACGATTCCTCCGGCATCAGCTTGAATCCAGAGAGAGACAATAGCTTGCCCAGCGCGGGCTCGTCGGCCAGCAGTCAGCCTGCCGCAGCTACTGCCTTGGGTGCCGTGGTATCCTCCAATGCGGCTGCCAGCAATCTGAGCACCACCGGCAAGGGCAGCTCCCCCTCGTCAACGAGCCTACCCTCGAGCAGCACAACGAATTCCTCTACTTCGACCACAAAAAAGCGAAAAGCTGACTCGGCCAAGTCCAGTGGTGGCGGCGGCGGCGGTATTTCCATCGCTGGCGCCGCTCTGGATGATAACAATAGGTGGGGATCGAGAAACGCAAAGAAAAGGTCTTTCTACAACATTTTCCAAATTTATAAATTTATAAATTTATATTTATGATAAGTTTTTAGTAAGTGAAGTGGTGGCCTCGGTTTCTCATTCGCCTGAAATAACTACTAATATAAAACACGATAGTGAGAAACTATGACCCACTCAAATATTGTTTCGTTATTTGATTTTAGTAAGAAAAACCTTTCGATTAATTGTAGATAAATAATACTAATCAGTTAACACAGTATGAGACCTCTTTTTTTTACATAAAATAATTATGAAATAGGAGACCAAAAATCCCAATTAAATCCTAATTCTTCGCTCTTGCAGCTCATTTCGGGACGTTATCAAGGACGTACATGTGACCCTTACGGCATTAACCGACTTTGAGAAGGAAATTGAGAAGAGTTCGAAAAGGGTAAGTTGCATCACGTATTGTTTATCTTTGTGGAAAATATGAACTATAAATAGGCTGATAAACATTATAAAGAATTAACTTGTCGAGAGAGTGTGAAAGCTGTATGACTCTTGAGTAATAATTCCCGATTCTCTTGAGATGTTTCCTCGAGTGCCTCCCCAATTTTTCTCTTCTCTGTTGAATACATTGTTGCAATGTTTGAATAATGGCCCCCCATTATCTCTTACACGTATTTTTGTTGTTGTTCTACAGTACTTATAAATGCTTTTAAATACTGCTATGTACATTCGTTTCACTCAAAATTCAAAAGTTTTGAACGCAGACGCTTTGCAAATTTCTCAGATCGTATTTATAAGTGAAAGAAAATTCAATTACACAAATGCATGGTAAACATGCTTAGCGAAATTTTGTAAAATTGTTTCTCTTTTAAAAGTGCACTTATACGAAAGGTGTTGAACGCACACCCATTAGATCTCAAGAGGAATTTTGTTTTTAGTCATGCCTCCGAAATCTTTCTTAAACAGGGACTATTGGTTTTACAACTAATTATAGTAGAACAATATAAACAACACAATTCTAAAACCATTACTACAGTAAATTAACTCGTTATAAATTGGTAAATTTTAAATATAAAATCGAGTTTGTATACTTAAAATAGGATTTTATTTACATTATAACTAATGTATATATTTTTTATTAATGATAGGTTATATGTACATTTGGTTTTGTTAGGTAAAAGCAATATCTAATTGTTTTATGATTATGAAACTTTTTTTTATATTAGAAATTAAGTATAATATATATATATATATTATAATATATTAGTTACAAAAACATTATTTAAAAAAAAAAAAGAATTTAAACTGATTTTAAGTTAAGAACCCAAAGGGATTAGGATTGTTTTTTACCTCACAATTCAGCGTGGTTACCACTGGACTAGGTCTAGGAGTGGCAAAAAATATTAAAATATCCATACTGTATCGATATTTGAAGCGTAAGCCGATATATAAATAAATACCTTTCCGATATACATATGCGTGATAAATCTATATTATGTTTGATATATCGAACTGTGCCAAAGAAGAGCTGTGTGATGTGAATGCATTAAATAACATTTTATAAATATTCCTTCAATATTATCGATTTTAAATGCAATATTTTATAGATATACAAATTACAATATTTTCGATAAGATATTGAGTGTCATATTTTTATCGATTCATCGTATACTCTTCATGTACCGTGTTTACAATTAGAGCTTATTGGGATTTCTAAAGGCAACAAAAGCGATTAATTATTCAGTTCTAGCCGCATTATTGAAAGAACCCTATTATAATCCTGGTAATTCATTGTTGAAATACTATGATTTTTTGCAAAAAAAATAGCTCTAATGATTTCCACTTGGTATCTTTCGTTCGATTAAGGCCATCCTCACCTTGTCTATATTCTATTTTGCTGATTTGATTGATGCCCAATGATATATGTACCCAATGCCCCATTAATTTTCTTTTGAACCCCAAAAATGCATGGTAAAAGTATTATCGAATTTTAATTAAATGCAAATGCGCATGTTAATTTATTGATGTTGTTGAAGTGCCAGCCGCGGGATGTACCAAAAGACAGACAGACGGACAGATGGACAGTGACTTTGAACAAGACAGTTGAACCATGTTGTTGATCCATTTTTATGCCTTGTCATGAGATTTTTCTCCACCTGGAAAATTAAGCAGAGAGGAGCATTCCTCTTGAATATGAAAATTTATTAAAACACATTTCATATATGTAAGTAGGCGTCGTCGCGAGCAGCAAGCAGATATCTGTGTGATTTGTGTTGGGCCTGTTGTTCGGGTCGCTAATGTACATACACATGTATTTATTGTTGATATAGTCATCGTCATCCCTATCGTTTCGCTTCTCTAGCGACATCGTCTCGTCGCTTACCGTCGTGCCGTGTGCAGACAATCACTCGAAGGCGCTTGACAAAATTTCTGCGGCGCGAGGATCAGTCGAAAATCGTTGTTAATCGAAGCTATAACTAAACTTAAGAATTTTTCTCTTCCGAAAATATTATTACGAACGAAAAGTAAATATCCACCACCACCAAAGAGGACTCCATCAGTCATCGCAAATAATGCAATTATTCCATAATTTAGTGTTGTGAGATCGCCAGCAAACAAATATCGGTTAAAAACTGCCCGAACTGAAACTGAAACTACACATTTGAAGTTTTGTCAAGCGTCCGTTTAATTTTAGAATTTCCGTGTGTAATTTGGCCCATAATTTGACCCACAAAATGAGAGAAGGAGGAATGTATGGCTCCACAGAGGAAGCAACTTTTCCCACACATAGTCGTATTTATAGATTTTGATTTTTTAGTGGAAACGCTTTTCAGCAGCAGTTTGACTCAATGAAAAAATTGAAATTGTCTGTGAGGAGTTGTTTTTTAACGCGTTACAGTGGTTGAAAAGTTGTTAAAAACCGATTCACTTTTATAGAACTAAAAATGAAATAATTGGTAAAAGAAAAAGAGACAACCCATTTTTAAAAAGTAAAGAATTCCGCTTATTTAGCAAACATTTCATTTCTAAATGTTAATTTCAAATTAAATGTTTAATAACTCAAAAGTTATTTTAATTTCACATTAAAATTAAGAATTTAATTTATAATTTAACTTTAACGAGGACCAAGCTTTTTGAAACAATTTCATCAACCGAATCTTATCCCTTTAAAGCGTTGCAACCGATTAAATTTAAATGTTTAGCTTAAAGTATAAAATGCATATTAAATGCTGGAGGGAATTTGTAAACAAATTCCCAGATGCCCGTTTCTTCTGATGATTATGCACCCCAAACTTTACGATCTTGTCTTGTGCGACGCTGCGCTCCCCCAGGGAAAATCATTTTCACACAACATTTTCCCCAAAAAGTTAGCGAACATAAAAAACATAAGAAGAAGCAAGCGGAAAATGTGAAATGAAAAACTTTTCTCGAACAGAGAAGCGAAAAATAAAAATTTGAAAAACCGCAGGCTCGCCGACCAATACCATCATTATATTTCCATCCCACTCTCTGGCGATATTAGATGAAAACTGAAATGAAACGAAGGCAAACAGCTCTGCTCCGTGTTGCCGCACATCTAAAGTTTCTCGAGGAAAGTTTCTCGCGAGAAAAACTCAGTGGCAGCGGCGTGCCGTGCCGTGTGCACTCACAATTATATAGATTAGTTTGCTTTGAGCAATCTTCCAGTTCAGTAGTCGGCGTTTCCGTGTGTGGTTTCAGTGCGTTGTAGGTGCCGTTGTAGGTGTAGCTATATACCCCAGTTTGGGGGGCCAAGACTAACCGATATTCCGCGCCCCATCTGACTAATTCCGAACGATAAATAGCCAGAAAGATAGTTAGCCAGCCCAGGGATGATCATCTACTGCTGACTCAGTTTTGAGTCCACCCCAGATATATATGTATATATATCTGTCTGTCGTAGTGGCGGTCATTTTTTGTGTGTTTCTACCTGTCTGTGTTATTTTTATACAGAATATAGAATTCTGAATAGATACACATTTATTGCTCATGTTTTCCTCTGTTTTTCTGTGTGATTCGAAAGAATTCCTTCTGAATTTTTTGTTGTTGCGAGAAAACTGTTCTTTTTTTCTCTCTGATCATTAACACAAGAATCTTGTATATGTGTATTACGTATACTCCCGGTTGGGTAATTTTCTAGCGCACAGGCGATGACGTTTCGACTGACAGATAAGATTCTTGATAGATGATCTCTACATAATGCAAAATTCAATAAGAAACTGAAAAAACGTAGGTGTCGAAAGGATTTGTTAGTACACGTACTAAATAAATTTTTACTAAAACAAGATGAATCGCGGTGGATTATACAATTTCAACTTATATCTTAAGTTGTTCCTTCTAGAGTTTTAGATGCACTATTATGAGCCATAGTATATTCATCACAAAGAGATAAACTTGAAACACAGCTTTCTACATAGCCAGAACCATTGGATATATGGTAAAGGAAAGGAATGATGGAGTTCGCAATGAATTACTTGATTCTTGATGGTTAACTCGATTAGAATATGATCAATCTATGAGTACTTCGCAGGCAGAACCACCCTTAAGATCACTTAGAAAAGACAGAATACCTCGAGGATTATTAGATCTTCATACTTAGATGTGACAGGTGCTTTCCTCACTCATCCATCGTTCCTTCATCGCGAAATCATCGCTTTTCGCCACCCATCATCAATCCCCTCGATCCCATCGACTCTATGTGTGTTCTCTTTCTGCACTTTCAGATAATAAACATAATAAGTATAATAGTAATTGTACTCGAGCATAGATCATTTCGATAGCGAAACCAAACACACATAAAATACATAAAATGCCTTCCTTCCAACCGATCGAGGCCCCCAAGTGTCCGCGCTGCGGCAAGAGCGTCTATGCCGCGGAGGAGCGTTTGGCCGGCGGCTATGTATTCCACAAGAACTGCTTCAAGTGCGGCATGTGCAACAAATCGCTGGACTCCACCAACTGCACAGAGCACGAGCGCGAGCTGTACTGCAAGACGTGCCACGGCAGGAAATTCGGTCCCAAGGGCTATGGCTTTGGCACCGGTGCCGGCACTCTCTCCATGGACAATGGGTCACAGTTCCTGCGCGAAAACGGCGATGGTCCGTCCGTGAGGAATGGCGCCCGCTTGGAGCCCCGTGCCATTGCCCGTGCCCCGGAGGGTGAGGGCTGCCCCAGGTGCGGCGGCTATGTGTACGCCGCCGAACAGATGTTGGCCCGCGGACGCAGCTGGCACAAGGAGTGCTTCAAGTGTGGCACCTGCAAGAAGGGTCTGGACTCGATCCTGTGCTGCGAGGCCCCCGACAAGAACATCTACTGCAAGGGCTGCTACGCCAAGAAGTTCGGTCCGAAGGGCTACGGATATGGCCAGGGTGGCGGTGCCTTGCAGTCCGATTGCTATGCCCATGATGACGGAGCACCGCAGATCCGTGCTGCCATCGATGTGGACAAGATCCAGGCCCGTCCCGGTGAGGGTTGTCCCCGCTGCGGTGGCGTTGTCTATGCCGCCGAGCAGAAGTTGTCCAAGGGCCGCGAGTGGCACAAGAAGTGCTTTAACTGCAAGGATTGCCACAAGACGCTGGATTCGATCAATGCCAGCGACGGCCCCGATCGTGACGTCTACTGCCGCACTTGCTACGGCAAGAAGTGGGGTCCCCACGGATATGGCTTTGCATGCGGCTCCGGCTTCCTGCAGACGGACGGCCTGACCGAGGACCAGATCAGCGCCAACAGGCCGTTCTACAACCCGGACACCACGTCGATTAAGGCGCGCGAGGGCGAGGGTTGCCCCAGGTGCGGTGGCGCCGTATTCGCCGCCGAGCAGCAGCTGTCCAAGGGCAAGGTGTGGCACAAGAAGTGCTATAACTGCGCAGACTGCCACCGGCCACTGGACTCGGTGCTGGCCTGCGATGGACCCGATGGCGACATCCACTGCCGCGCCTGCTACGGCAAGCTCTTCGGACCCAAGGGCTTTGGCTATGGCCATGCCCCCACTCTGGTGTCCACCAGCGGCGAGAGCACCATCCAATTCCCCGATGGCCGTCCGCTGGCCGGACCCAAGACATCCGGCGGATGTCCCCGCTGCGGATTCGCCGTCTTTGCCGCGGAGCAGATGATCAGCAAGACCCGGATTTGGCACAAGAGGTGCTTCTACTGCTCGGACTGCCGGAAATCGCTGGACTCGACGAACCTGAACGACGGACCCGATGGCGACATCTACTGCCGGGCCTGCTATGGCCGCAACTTTGGGCCCAAGGGTGTGGGCTACGGTCTGGGCGCGGGCGCTTTGACAACGTTCTAAACGAGTTTACCTATATTTACACCTATTCGAACCCCACATCCATGTCTGTGAACCGTTCCGATACTTCTGTCTAATGACCTATCTGTTTTAACACTAACTATCCCAGAACTTAGCTAACTTAGTCTTCGTTTGCTTCCAACGATTTTTGATCAACGAAAACCATTTTTCTTTAGGTTATGTGAGAATATAAGCTTAATATGAAAACAAGAAAAAAAGAAGAAAGAATAAATAAAAAAAATTAAAACTTAAAACTGCAAAAGTGTAACCAAAAGAACTTACGACTCAAAGCGAAAGCGAAACTAACCATCGAACAACAAAGACTAACGACTTTAACTATATAAACGACCCAAACCACAACGAGAAAGGCTAACTATCTGCAGGTAGTACAGTCACCGCAACGAGAAAGGCCATCATGACCTTTCCTGCAGGTACAGTCACCGCAAGAGG
>JAEIIU010057283.1:109624-147713 GCA_018874675.1 Drosophila baimaii | reverse complement strand
GGTCACGAACCATCGATGGTTCCGATGTTTTGAAAACATCGATGTTATCGATGGGCCACTCGATGTTTCTGCACCTCTAATCTACTATCCCATTGAGTTGGCATAAAAAAGATTCCGTAGTTAATTGTTTAATAACGACTTCTTAAAACAAGTAAATGTATTGTTTAGTCAACTGCCAGACGTGTGCGTGTAAATAAGCGAACGAACGATTTGTGTAAGTCTAATTGGAAAACGAACGGGAGGGAAAGGAAAACTGCCTTCCTGCCAGCCTGCCTGCGTGTGTGTGTGTGTGTGTGTACGTGCCAGTGCGTGTGTGTTTATGCAGAGCGGCTCTCCAATTGGCCGCGTTTTATATTTATTTTTAAAGGAAATTGACAAAGACAACTGGCCTGAAGTGCTCCTTTATTGTCAGTAAAAATAATTGTGTGTGTGGGTCAACTTTAGCCCGAGGGGGGGACACCGGATTGCAACACTGTGCTCTTCCTCTTCTTTGGCTCTTTCTGTCCCTCTCTCGCTCTCAACCACTGCTCCAAATTTTTTTTTATTCCCGAGAGAGTGTTTTCACTTTGCATTGCTGCTGGGGGACAGGAGTTTCCTTCTAAATAAATAAAAAATTAAATAAAAAACAACATTTTTATGGACTACCGAAAAAACGGTAAAAGAAATAATCAGTGAGCGAAGAAGAAGAAGAGGCACCAAAAACGAAACAGCAGAAGAAGAAAAAAAAAAACCTGCTACGTCAAGAGAACACAAACAACAACAACAACAACAACAGTAAGAGAGCGAAACGGTGGTAACAAAACGAAGAAGAGGAAGCAGAGGCAGCGGCAGCACGAGTGCGAGAGAGAGAGGGGGGTATATAAGGCAAACGTCCACGTAAACTTTTAACTTTTGCTTTTCGCTTTTTTTTACATATGCATATAGGTTGTATATGTATTATATTTTGTTTTCGATATTGCGTCCAATCACCGCCAGCACAGCGATTTGTTGTTGTTTTTTTATATTTATTTATTATTTGCAAAAAGTATGCGGAAAACGGGTCATTTTCCATCCAAACTGGTTTCGTTCATTGAACCGCTACACAAATCCAGCAAAACCACCTAAGAAACAACCCCCACCACCACCACCACCCGCTCTTTGCCAAAGAAAAGCCAACCTTCTAGGCCTACTTTCCAAAAAAAAAAAACGGAAAAAACGAAGTTTTTTTTTTATAAATAATGAAAAAAACTATACCAAGCAAGGTTCACTAGAGATCATGCTATAACTTTCCGTCCCGCAGATAAGATAAATCTGTGTGAAATCTACTCTAGGAACAATAGTTAAAGTGTTGAACAATCAACGAAATGTTACAAAAAGTTGATGAAATTATATAGAAATGCACCGGCGATAATTGGAAAGGCTATAATTAATTTTTTGTATGTTAGGTACATTTGTATTAAACACTAGACACGAATCTTAAATGGTATGAGCTTCATCACAGCAGGTTTTTTCATGTTTAAACTTAAACTCTTTCCAGAACCACTTTGATGGATTTCTATATATAAATCTATGTTAAATTCATTGAGTTATGTATGTTATTTATGTTATTTATTGTATTTCTTATGAATTTGAGAATCTGAAATGTTGGAAATGATTACAATCCACAATTTAGAGGTCTAGTTACCATATTATTACTATATAAAATAAAATGATTACTATAAAATGTCACAAAAAGTTGGTGAAATAATTTTAAAATACACTGGAGATAATTGGAAAAGCTATAATCCTTTTTTTGTATTCAAGTTATTTCTTTACACAAATCTTTAGTGGCCTTTCCACCATCACAGCAGGTTTCTTAAATCGAAACTCTTTTAGGACAACTTTGATGGGTTTTTATATATAAAACTATGAGTTTCTTATGTTATTTATTGTATTTCTTATGAATTAGAGAATCCTAAGTGTAAACAATGATTGCAAATCACATATAGCAGATCTAGTTACTGTATTATTAGTATATAAAGGGAAATGTTTACTATTTTCCACTCACTTGAGTTAATTCCCTTGAGTTTCCATCGCTTACAAGCTCTTCTTTTTGTTTATTTATTTATGCCTTCAATGGTTTATACAAGAAAACTAAGAAATAATAGTAAATAATGCAATTGTTTACTATTTTGTACTGTGAGCCCATCCAAAAGCAGGCTTAGCTTTTACACAATTTAATTTCCAAATATATAAACTTTAAACTTTTTTTGATATGCATTGTTTACCCTTTAATTGCAGCTCCAACATGTTGCACAACAATGCGCCCTGGCTGCCGCCGCATCAACAGCAGCAGCAGCAACAGCAGCAGCAGCATCCGCAGCAGCCCCAACCACCTCATCTCCAGCAACAGCAGCAGCAGCAGCAACCGCATCTGCATTCTGTCCAGCAGCAGCAGCAGCCGCAGCTCTATGCCAGCCAAATGTTCCAGCAGCCACAGCAGCCGCCAACGACGAACTACTGGACGCCGGAGGAACAGCCGCAGCAGCAGCAGCAGCCGCAGTCGCTGAACTACAACAACTACTTTGCGGGACAGCAGCAGCAGCAGCAGCCCATGTCTTATCCCACGGAGCTCCCGATGCCTGTGGATATACTCCATAATCCCGCTCCCGCGGAAGCGGATAACTTTGATAATCGGATGAGACGTCAATTAGCCGGCGGCGGCGGCGGCGGCGGAAACGATGGCTGGGGAGATTGGGGCGATTGGAATGACAACAATAACACCACCAGCATTGTGGGCAGCAGCAATGGCAACGAGCCCGTTATGGAGCCGCCACAGGAACAGCTGCTGGAGGACTCCTTCAATGTGCAATCCTCGCCAGGCAGCTGGCAGGCCTTTGCCAATAACAATGTGGAGCTGTCGCTGCAGCCTCCTGCGCCGCCTTCCTTGCTGCAGCAGCCTCCTCCTCCTCCTCCTCCTACTTTGCTGCAACAGCAGCCGCCGCCGCTACCGCCACCGGAGCTGGGTCAGGAACCGGAGCTGGATGCCATTGTGCCGCCACAGGCTTTCCAGAATCAGCCAGCAGCCGCTGGAGTTCCCGTGGGTGCACCGCCAGCAGCACCCCCACCAGCGCTGGCACCGCCGGCAGCACTGCCTCCTAGCCTGGCGCCGGCAGCACTGCCGCCTCCCAGCATGACCCCGGCCGCCGGTAATCCCTTCAAGCGATCCACGGGCCTGAGCAAGCGCGTTAACATACTAGCCACTCCGTCGGAAGGAGGCGGCGCATCTTCGTCACCAGCTCTTGGCGCAGTGCCTCCGGCGGTGGCCCCCATGGCCCCCGCATCAGGAGCAGCAGCAGAGCAGCTATTCGGCCTGCCGGCAGAGGCGCAGGGCGAGCCCTTCAGTATACCGGCAGCCCTACCGGTGGCCGCCTCCATTGGAGCCCCTCTGGCGGCCCCCGCACCCGCAGCCATTCCTGCCCCAGCTCCCGCCGCTGTGCCTGCTCCTGTGGTGGCATCGTTCTATGCGCCGCCACTGCTGCTGGAGCAGCCGGACAACCAGGAGGTGCTCTCGGCGCCGAACGACGAACGGGCCCAGTACCTGCAGACGAGCCACCTGTCCGAGCAGCTGGGCGAGGGCGAAGCGGATCAGGACGCTGGCCTGCTGCCGCCGCCGGGACTGTCGCGCCTGGTACTCGGCCAGCCGGAGTTGGACATTCAGCAGCAGCGCCTGGTCACCGGCGGCACGGAGCAGTCGCCGCTGAACGTGGCCCAGGCGGCGGCCCTGCACTTGGAGGAGCGTCAGGCCGACGGCGAGGATACCTCGGACGGGGAGCAGCAGGTGCGCAATCTGCAGACGCCACCGCGACGCGTGGTCACGGGCGTGGAGACCAGTGTGGCGCCCGTGGCTCCGCTGTCGGTCCGCGAACAGCGCGAGGTGGTGCTGGACGGCGAGAATCTGGAGGATCGCGAGGCTGTGTCGCCGCCGCCGTCGGTGGAGCTGCCGCCATCATCGGTACATCACACACTGCCCGCCGACGAGGCGGAGCAGCTGCATCACAATCCGCCGCAGGCGCTAACGGCGGCTGCCTTGAGCCAACAGCAGCAGCAGCAGCAGGCCCAGCATCAGCAGCAGCAGCAGCAATCTCTGCAGCAGCAGCAGCAGCAGCCGCTGCAACAGCCGCAGCTGGAGAAGCGCACGGCGGCCGGACGTCGCGGCAATGCCGCCTCCCTGGACCTGGAGTCCGAGGACGAGTCGGACGAGTTTCTGGCCAGCGAAAGGGAGCGGGATCGCGAGCATGCACGCGATCGCCGCGATCCCACGGACGAGAGACGGGGCCGCGGGCGCAGCCACTACACCTACGATGGGGAAACGGAGGACTCGGTGCGTGGTGCTCCCCATAACGAGTCCAAGTCGGTCAGGGATACGCATCACAGGCGCAGCAACCATGAGTCCACGCGCTCGCGTCGCCACCCCGAGCCGGAGGTGGAGCGCGAGAGGGAGCGCGAGCGGGACCGGGATCGGGAACGAGATCGCGAACGCGAACGCAACTGGCGGCGACGATCCAACAAGTATTTCAGCGGCGGCGAGGATCAGGAGCCGCGTTCCTACGACCACTCGCGGCGCGGCTACAACAATAGCAACTATGACGGCGAGTCGGACAACCCGGAGATCAATCACCTGGGCGAGGGCGAGCTGGACGGCAGCGCCGTGGGTGCCCCAGGAAGCGGCGTCGGCGGCGGCGGCGGTCGGAGCAGCAAGACCGGCCGCCAGCGGCGCAGTGCCCCCGAGGATGACTACGAGGACTATGAAAGGGAACGCGATCGCGATCGCCACTACTCCCGTCGCTCCACGAAGCAGCAATCGACGGACAAGTCCCGTTCCGCCGCAGGTGGCGGCGGCGGCGGTGGTGGCAGCCGACGAAGCTACGACAACCAGGGACGCAGTGGCGGTCGCCCGGATGATTCGCGGCGTTCGCGTCACTCCGATCTGCGCAACTGGGATGGCTACGAGGAGTACAGGCGCAAGAGCTCGCGGAACAGTGACCTCGAGAAGGAGCGCATCAATGGCGGCAACAGTGGTGGTGGCGGAGGCAGTGCCTCGGCTGGCGGACCCAGCGGCGGTTCGGGCAAGCGTCGCAACCAGTATGACCAATATGGCGCCGTCTCCGGTGCCTATGATCCGTATGGCATGTATGAGCAGATGTCGCGCAATCCCCATGCCTACGCCGACATGTACGCCAAGTTCTATGGCCAGATGATCAACTCCATGACGGCGGCTGTGAGTGCTGCGGCTGCCTCGAAGGCCGGCACCGTGCCCGGTGCTGCTGGAGTTGGTGTAGGAGTCGGCGGAATGCCCGGTGCTGTGGTGGCTGGCGCAGTGCCAGTGACTGCCGCCCAACTGGGGGCAGCAAGTGTCAGCGGAGGCAGCGAGGCCGCTTTGCTCAGGGAGCGCGAAAGGTGAGTAACCCAATGCTCGAGATGATGACCTTTTGTTTTTTGTTGAAAGTTTGCTTGCCATTTTATTGTTTATCCGGCTAGGTCAAGGTCCTGGGAACTTGCAGGGATTTCAGGGATTTACCAGGGACTAGAGGGAATTAGGGATGAGTAAATGATGACCTCTGACACTTATTTTAATATAGTTACAGCTCTTTTTACCATTTTTTTTTTACTTATACATAAATTAGCTTAGTAAACACGCAGTGTAAGTGCTAACTTGTTAAATATTTAACAAATTAAATTAATAACTCACTCTTTAACCCAAAAAACCACATAATAGCTCAGTAGATGTTCCAAAAACTAGTCATTCTGCGTCATCAGTACCCCAAACACCTTAAAATGCGTGTGTTTAAGTTATTAAATATGATATTTAAATTTTTAAATTAGTTTTAAAGCAACTTTTATAAGAAAAAAATCTAAATAAGATTATTTTGGGTAATAACATTCGTTAAAGAATTGCTCCATAATTAAGGTAATGAAAGGAACATCAAATAAATCAATTTTTAACCCTTATAAGGTAGCGCTATCTCGCTCTAACTCGCGTGGTTTGGGACTTAACCCACTTCTAACATGGATAAACCCAGCAAGTTTCAGGATCTTAAGTTTCGGCTAGTACGAAATATTGTGTTTTTATTATTGTTTAATTTTTTGGCAATTTTTTTGTTATTAGTTTTGTTTAACCCACCTTTTTGAAACCTTTAACCCCCTTTCTCTTTCTCTCAGTTGGTTCTCCTAACTCTTTGATCTCCCGTTTTGCTCTCTCGCTCTCCCAGCCGCTCTCTGCTCTCTTTGCTGCTCTCTGCTCGTTGATCCTGACTTTACATAGGTTGCGATCGATTAACATAGTGTTAGTTTAACATGGGACTAAAAATCCCAATTACCACCACCCACCCACCCCTCCCCCCTTGCGTGTTATTCCTAATGTTGAGGTTGGACTTGGGCTTTATAATCTTATCAGTAAACTAAATTGCTAATTTGTGTAGTTAGTGATTAGATTCGCCAGAGCCTCTCTCTCTCTCGCTCTCTGTCTCTCTTGCTTTTACACGCTATCCCTCTCACTCCCAGCGCTCTCATTTCAGCTTTCTCTTTCCCCTTTCCCCCCATGTTCCCCTTCGTTGTGCCATATACAAATTGTTCCAATTAGAACTTAAAGTCCCGTTACATTCCACTGTATTTCCCCGCCCCCCAGAAAAAAAGTGGCGTTCGTTGTGTACGTTTTTACTAATTAGAAAGAGAAAAAATAAACACAGCAACCACTAATGCGAATTCGTAAATAACCTCAAAACTGTTTTCGTCTCTAACCAACAACAACAACCACAACAACTACAACAACCTGCACAATCAACCAACCAATCAACCAACCTACAACAACAACAACAAACACAAACAACAAATTGTGCTTTTTTGCCCAAAAACTTCCCACCTCTATATACAGGTATACACACGCATACATAACCCAACAATACAAAGAGCTGATCTACCAGCAACAACAACAACAACAACAACAACAACAACATCAGCATCCGGATCACATCCTCAACAGCAGTTTAAACGAGGATAATGCCAGTTTCTATGGAGGAGGATCATCGTCGATATATGGCCAATATCCATCGTATCTGTCCAGTGCACGATCGCTGAGTAATTTGAACGGAGATGGACGCAATTCCCGCTGCGGACCGTATTATGCTGGTTCCGAGTGCGATATCAGGTGGTCAAAAAAAAAAAAATAAAAAAAATATTGACAAAGAAAAACAAAAAGCAGAAAGCAAGTTAGACTTCGGTAACCGAAGATTGGAATATCCTTGCAGTTATCCTTAAATGAAACTAGATCATACATGTTGCCCATAGAATTCTTTTTTATTAAAGAGAGCACAACGTCTCACGTACTTGATTGAAAAGGAATAGGGGGTTTTTCTTCTACTTATATTTAATATATAATTGGAAAAGTAAGAAATAACCCATATAGAACACTTTCCTGGACTAAGCAAAAAGTTAAACAAAGTCCTTTTATTTATTATCAACTTTTATATTGAAGAAAGCACAACATGTCACGTGCTTGCATGCAACAAAATGGGGGATTTTTTTTTGTTTAATAAAATAAGAAAGAAAAAAATTCGATATGTACTACATACAACCCTGCTTTAGGGCTATCCTCAGATGATCAAAGAGATCATAAGGTCATAAGGTTGTATACATACAAGCGTAGAACAAATAGGGAAAGGGAATTTCTAAAGTTCTCAGCATCTACCAGACTGATTTCCTTAATTTTACACTTCTCCAGATATATATATTTATAATAATAGATTCTGCAAGGATCAACCAATATAGAAGAAAAGAAAGTATATAAAAAAAAAACAAAAAATAAACCCTGCTCTCTCTCTCGCTTACTGTCACACTCTCTCGCTCCCTCGCTTTGCGAAGCTTTGCGCTGCCATAAAATCAAAAAAACAAAAAGAAACACCTGACCTCTCTCTCACTCACCCACTCACACGCTCTCCCCCTTTCTCTGTCGCACTCCCTGGTCTGCCGCTTTGGAAAAAGTCTTTCTTTTCGTTACTGTGTCTATACTTTCAGTCTGTCTACGGGGTGGTTGCTTTTTTTTGGGACTTGAAATATAATAATAATATGGGGTTTAAGTGTCCACAAAATTATATGAATTAGGTTTTATGGGATTCTTTCGAAAGTTGATTCTTCTCCGAAAGTTGTCAGATTTTTTCAAGTAAGACACTTTTCTAGTAAAGCAAAAAGTAATGCTTCAAAGCAGTATTAAGGTTAGATTTATCTCGTTATATGAAATGCATTATGTTATAAATTTTAAACGATTTTATTTAAACTGGAAGTTAAACTTAACCAGACATTTCGTTTTTTTTTTTTTTTTAGAGTAAATCCTTTTTCCAGTAAATCAAAGAGTAATGTTAAAAAAAAGGTATTATGGTTATATTTATATTTTTATATTTGAAATGCATTCTGTTATAAATTTTAAATGATTTAATTATAACTGGGAGTTAACTTTAACCGGACATATTTCTTAAAATGTTATGATTTTGTGATTTAAAAAGTTTTTGTGATTCAAAATAGCAGGGAAAGTATATATTTCGACAAATGTGGGTATTAATAAAAATAAAATCATGTTATGGCTTTTATATTTACTTTTTAACCGTAACTTAACGTGGAGTTTAAGGCCGCATGTAGCGGTAGGAGGAACGGTTGTCTTTCGCCAATCCCTGAGACGTTCTTCTCTCACCGGAATTTCAGTTTTCCTGGACTCCTGAGCTACTGAGCTCCTGAGCTGATGAACTCCTAAGGTCCTGAACCCCTGATCTCCTGAGCTCCTGACCTCCTGAACACCTGACCTCCTCAGCTACCCCAATTCCTTCCCAGAACCTCCCCCCTCGAACCTATACTTACCTTACCTTTTTTTCGATTTTGCATGATAAATTGTATTATTTACCCTTCTATATATTTATATATATATATTATTTCTTTCTTTATTCCAATTATAAATAAATACTAATTAATGTTGTATTTTCCCGCGTGTCCCGTCATCACAGAATTACCGCTTCCACTCCTGGCGACGCAACGGTCCCACCAACGACCACATATGGCGGCGTGACCACCACCGCTGTGGTGGCACGTCCGCCGCGACGACGCACTCCCCTGCAGTTCAATCGGCCGCATCTGGTGGCCTCGTACGCCATGAGCCTGCTGCTCAAGGTGAAGCCCAAGTACGCCGGCCGTGGACGCTTGCGCAACGATGTGGAGGTGGCACCGCTGCGCATACGCGATGGCACGAGCAGCCTGCTCCGCATGTATCCGGGCCCGCTGCAGGGCCGCAAGCTGCACAAGGACAAGATCATTAGCTTCTGCAAGGAGCAGATTCGGCTGGGACCCACGCGCGGCTGCACCGTGCTCTATGCCACGCAGAAGAAGCCTCAGGGCAGCGTGAACAAGTATCGTGCCTCGCACGCCCTCATGTGGCACCTGCTCATCCTGTTGCTGCGCCAGAATGGGGTAAGCACCGGGCAGGGAGAAGCCTCTCACGCACAGACCTAATGATTACCCCTCTCCCAATCCCTTTCAGTACATTGCCGACACGGATGTGGGCGACCTGTTGCTGGATAACCAGCAGGAGTATCCCTACGATCCCAGCGAATACGAGGCGGAGACCGAGCCGGATGCGGATGAGCAGCAGCAGCAGCAGCAGCAGCAGCAGGAGGGCCAGGCTAAGGCTCAGGCGGCGGAGAATGACTCGGAGGCGGGCAGTGAGGCGGGAGGAGCTCTGCCAGAGGAAACACCCACAGCGGGTGCAGCAGCAGCAGGAGCTGGAGGTGTCAACCCAGCGAGTGAGGCCACATCCGCTGGCCCGCCACTGTCGGAGCGGGCGGCCACGGACAAATTCCGCAGCTATGTGCTGCGCGGCAATGTGGAGGAGGCCCTCCAATGGGCCACCGACAATGGCCTGTGGACGCATGCCTTCTTCCTGGCCCTCTACGAGGATCGCTATGCCCTGACCGATGTGGCCCAGAAGTTCCTCAATCGCGCCATCAAGGCCAACGATCCCCTGCAGACGCTCTACCAGATGAAGAGCTGCCGCACGCCGGCCTGCGTGAGCCAGCTGCGTGACGAGCAGTGGGGCGACTGGCGGTCGCATCTCTCCATTCTGGTGACGAACAAGAGCCGCCAGCCGGAGTACGATCGCAGCTCGGTGGTGGCCCTCGGCGACACGCTGTTCCAGCGCGGCGACATCTATGCGGCTCACTTTTGCTATCTGGTGGCCCAGGAGGAGTTCGGACGGTATGATAGCTCCGCCACGGAGCTAACCACGCTGACGGCCAATGTGCCGCGCCTCATCCTGCTGGGCGCCTCGCACTACAAGCACTTCAACGAGTTCGCCAGCAACGAGGCCATCATTATGACGGAAATCTACGAGTACGCCCGCTCCCTGTTCGATCCCAAGTTCAGCATTGCCCAATTCCAGCACTACAAGTTCCTGCTGGCCACGCGCATCCTTGACTATGGCCAGCACTTCCGTTGCACCCAATATCTGGAGCAGATAGCCAGGCACATTGAGCTAAAGCCCGAGAGCTATGATCCTGATTTTATACAAAGGGTAAGGGAGTGCGGGAGTATATGAATCTTTGGGTTTGATTACAGGCATGTCCTGGTTTTTCCTTTAGGTCTGCAACCTGGCTGAACGTCTGCGCTACCATGATCCCATCCTGATCAACAGGGTTTCCTTTGCCAGTCCCCCGAATGCCAGCAGCAAGGATAGTGCGGCGCCCGAGGAGAAGGCCTGGCTGCGTCAGCTGCGCTCCTTGGCGGATGTGGTGAGTTTGGCGAGGGATTTTGGCTTAAAAGGTAACTAAAATGAGATATCCTTGTCTCCTGACAGCAGCCCCATCAGGCACAGCAGCAGCAGGAGCAGCTAATGCAGCAGCAACAGTTGCAACAGCAGCAGGCCGACATTGATCAGCAATTTGCGGAGGTAAACAAGCAGTTCAGGGAGCTGAATATGCAATATGACAATGCGGACAGCACGCTGCAACAGCCTGCTGCGGCTGAGTCACAGCCCCAGCACTTGATGCCGGATCCCCAGCAGCCTCCGCCGCCGCAGCAGCAGCAGCAGCAATACTATGAGCCCGCACCACCACAAGCCCAGACGCAGCCAGAGACAGAGGCCTATGGCCAGCAGCAGCAGGCTCCGCTCTACTATGATCCCAATGCGGCAGCCCAGCAGCCCTACGATCCACACCAGCAACAGCAGCAGCCACAGCAGCTGGTGACTTCCAATTATGGCCAAATTGATGCGGCTACGGAGGCCTACCAGCCGCCTCTGTCCGGTGGACAGGCATCAGAGGCCGCTGCTCCTGCCTATGGCTTCGATTACTGGTCCGGCACACAGCAGCCACCGTATGGCGATGAGGTAGGTTTAGGTTCACGCATTGTCTCCCTCTCCCAGAACCCTGAAAATCCACCGCTCCCTTCATGATTTTACCTTTGATTTAAGCCTTATTATTTTGTTTATTTTTTAGTTACTTTAAGCAGGCTTTTAGCTTTGTATTTTAGTTTTCTTTCTAGAGGGGATTATCTTTTAGTGTTTTAGCCTTTTCTTTGTTCTTTGTTCTTTTTTTTTTGTTTTGTCAAAGACGCTGGAAATACTAAGATGCGTAACGAGCATACTTTTGCATGGTTATATGCAAGAAATTTGTTCTGTTTCTGATAAAAGTTGCGTTCTCTGCGTTCTCACAAAGTTGAGAGCGTAAAAAAACTAAAAATCTCTTCGTTCTCACCAAGTTTGAGAGCTTAAAAATCTATAAAATATTATGTGCTTTCATGTGTGTGTAGACCTACAAGAGAGCCACCAGTTCTAGAGCGTGCTCTCTCTGTCTAATACTAAGATGCGTAACGAGCATACATTGAATTGCCTTATGCAAGGGATTTTTTTTGTTTCTGATAAAAGTTGCGTTCTCTGCGTTCTTACAAAGTTAAGAGAGTAAAAATTTATAAAATATTATGTGCTTGCAAGTGTTTATACGTACTGTTTCTGATAAAAATTGCCTTCTCTTCGTTTTCACAAAGCGTGAAAAACTAAACATACAATGCGCTTGCTTGTGTGTAGACCTACTAGAGAGCCACAAGCTCTAGAGCGCACTCTCTCTGTCTCTTTGGCAAGCAAGCCTGTACCCAGTGCTGGGTCCAGCATGAATAATAAGTGTGCAATGTATGCAATGTATGGCTTGCGGCATCTTAGTAAGTAAAGCGTCTTTGGTTTTGTGTTTTTAAGCTGATCTTAAGTTCCTCTTTAGCTGCTCTTAAGTTTTTCTCTTAAGTTTCTCTCTTAAGTTTCTCTTTTAAGTTTTTCTCTTAAGTATTCCTTAAGTTGCTCGTTGTGCAGAGTGTGTGTGTACCATCAGTAGTGTCTGTACTGTGTTTTGAGTTGTGTTCACTGTTCAAGCCCTGGCCCCAGCAAGCCACCTAACCAGTTCTTTGATCAAAATAAACACCATATCCTATATCCAATATGGAATGCAGCCGCATGAGAATCAGGCAACGTTGACCGAGGAGGAGGATGAGCATCTGCTGCAGCAGCTGGCCAAGCAGCAGCACCAGGAGCAACAGGAGCAGCAGCATACGCGCAGCAATGGCGGGAATCGCTTCAAGTCGAATGCCTTGAAGCAGGAGAAGATTCCAACCAGCAGCAGCAGCAGCAGCAGCCGCAAAAAGCCCACACCAGGAGGGGCAGCAGTAGCAGCCATCACCGCCACAGCCACAGCCACAGCCACATCCTCCTCCACAGCCACCATAGCAGCGGCAGCAGCAGCAATTGCCCAAATCACGCCCGCAACAGTGGCAGCAGCAGCGGCAGTGGCAGCAGCGGCATCATCCTCAGCAGCTCCAGCGGCAAAGGCATTCAATTTGAATGATGTAAGTAGCTTTTCCAACACAAATAAACGACATCAAGCTACCAGCAGCAGCAGCAGCAACAGCAGCAGCAACTCCGCAGCAGCAGCAGCAGTAGCAGAAGCAGCCGCAGCAGCAAATTGTAGAAAGCCTAACCGCCAATGTAGTCCTTACTTAGCCACGCCCAAAACGCTAACCACGCCCACGCGTTTCATAGCCGCCAAAGCAGCCACTTCCACAGCCACAGTAGCAGCAGCAGCCAGCAGCACCACCACCACTACAACCACATCGTCGTCAGCGCTAGAGGCGGCGCCGCCAACGAGAGCAGCATCCCATCATCCCACCAAGCGTGTCAACTTTAATCTGCCCACAACCATTGCGGAATCGGATCAGGAATTTGAACAGGAGCAGCAGCATCCTCCAGATGCCGCGGCTTGCCTGGCTGTGGCCCAGGCCAAGCCTGGCCTGAATTTCGGCGCCCGGAAGCCGCACATCGTCTTCAATGGCACCTATCCCATTGACATGCCGCTGACGCAGGGCCAGAGCCAGCTGAAGAGCAGCAATTCCTACGATCCCGAGGCCAATGCCGATCGCAGTGACCTGCAACGCTATCGCAGCTATATGCTCCATGACTATGTGATAGACGAGGATGCCGAGGGTGAGGAGCAGGCCGTGGGAGAGGACAACGACGAGGAGGATGAGGAGGAGGACGACGACGACGACGACGACGAATATGGAGACGAGGACGAGGACGACGATGTGCTGTTTCCCTATGGCGATGATGAGAGCTATGATGGCGGCGACTACTACACGCATAGCCTGCTCAACAAGTACGGGATTATACCCAGCAAGGAGGGAGCGGGCAGGGAGCGAGCAACAGCATCAGCCATGGAGGCGGCAGCAGCAGGAGCTGGAGCCGGCGCTGCCCAGCCACAGCATGTGTGGTCCATGGAGGAGCTGATAGCCAATCCTGCCATACCGCTGAACTACAAGAAAATGTGCACCGAAGTGGAGCAGAGCCTGAGCAGGTTCGAGAGCTATTTGGACAGCAAGAAGAGTCAGAAGCGGGAGGTGCGCACCTACGACATTGATGCCCCGACGGGCAGGAGGGACATGAGCAGCAGCAGCGGCAGCGGCAGCGGCACCAGCAGGATCAGCAACATCACCCACACCAGGGCAGATGATGGCTTGGCTCTTAGATCTAAGAAGAAATTGTAAAGGGATGTGGGATTGAGGGAAGCGAGTTGTAGCAAGCCTGCATCGCTGGTAGCCTGTTCTGTACCTGGGGACCTGGCTTCGTCCTGGTCACTGTGTTAGCTTTTAGAACCATAAACCTAGTCTTAAGGCCCAACTCCCCCCCCTAAACTCTGTATTAAGCCTTACACCACAACGACCAGGGTGAGCCCGAGGGCCACCACCTGAGAGAGCTCCTTTGACTGCGCCAGTTCATTTGTTGTTCCTTCGTTCGGTTCCGATTCGATTTCACTAACCCCCCTAACCACTCTCTCTCTCTCTGTTCTCTGTTACTAATCCTGAAACGATCTGCCATCGCCAAAGACTAATCCAATGCCCTTTCTCCACGCACACACAACCGAACCACAGCTCCAGCAGCCGCATCTGGGTCGTCCGGCCATCTCCATGCCCAAGTCGAAGAGCTACGACGACGAGGACGACGGTCAGGGGCAGAAGGCCACGCTTAGAGGCGGCGGCGGTGGCTCCTTTGATGGCTCCGACAAGCAGCAGCAGGCAGGCGGCAAGCAGGCCAACTCGGGCGGCGATCTGGGGTGAGTTTGTGGCTCCTGAGGAGCAGCCACACCCTTACTAACTCCTTCTTTCTTCCCCCCTCCCAAAAACAGGGCTCCTCCACCTGGCAATCAGAACTCTGGCTGGTTTGGCGGCCTCTGGAACAAGCTGTCGCTGAAACCGAAGAACCAAATGATCCTGCCGGACGACAAGAATCCCACCATTGTGTGGGACAAGGAGCGCAAGTGCTGGACAAACACCGAGGGCACTGCCGATGAGGCGGAGAGCTTCAAGCCGCCGCCCAAAATGAGTGATTTGGGCGGTGCGCCCCAAGGCATGGCCATGTTGCCACCAATGCCGGCTCCCAATGCCTCTATGTTTGGCAATCATCAAGCAGAGCACCAGTTGGTGGAGCAGCAGCAGCAGCAGCAGCAACAGCAGGCGCAGCAGCAACTGCAGCAGCAGCCACAGCAGCAGCCACAGATGATGTACGGCAGCCCCATTGATTATACGGCTGCTCCGGCGCCCGAAATGATACCTACGGTGCCTTTACCTGCCCCATCACCAGCAGCAGCAGTAGCAGCAGCAGTAGCTCCAGCTCCAGCCGTGATCGCCGCCCCCGCAGCCACTCCCGGCGGACCCCAGCCCAAGCTGCAGTCCAACATGTTCAAGATGCAACGCAATCGCAGTAAGTGGAGGTGAAATCTAGCTGGTTGAGTGGGTAGTCCTCATTATCCTTTCCTTAATCACAGCACTGAAGAACTCCTATGTGGATGTGTTTAATCCCTCGGGTGCTCCCATGTCGGCGACGCCCGATAAAGTCTTGGCACCCATAATGGCGCCAGCGGCAGTGCCTCAGGGCGGTTACTTTGTGCCAGGAGCGGCGCCTGGGCAGCAGTAGGAGGAGCTGTAGTAAAGGGGAGCAGGAAAGCAGGAAGAGAGCGAGAGAGAGAGCTGCGTTCACAAATGCCAACGAAAAGTGAGTGGAGCTGTAAAGCTTTCAAGGATTAGCCTGGAATACACACCCTTTCTCCCTACCTCTATTTATCTTTATTTACAGGAGATGATGATCCTCGAAGCTACGTATAAATGTTTTCACCTGGTGCACGCACACACACACACACACCACACAACACACACACAATACACACACACTAAACACACTCATTCGAAGCAAATCATAACGAGAACAACAAGGGAACCTATCCAGCACAGGGGACAGGTTCCAGCAGCCTCCACAAGCTCCACTGCTCTGTCTGTTGTCTGTTGTCTGTCTCTGTCTTGTTTCTTCCCTCTTTCTCTCTCTCTGTGCGTGTGTGTGCGTGTGTGTTTACTAAATTAATTTAAATAAATTAAAACGGAAAATCGAAAACCCTTAACCCCACTTGTGTCACGTATTGTTGTGCGTGTGATGTGTGATGTGTGTGTTTAGTGAATGAATTAATTTGTGAATCGAAGAGGAAAACGATGAAGCGAAGATAAAGAAAGCGATTTATGTACGACTAGCTAAATATATATGTAAATTTTCTCTATGTAAACTATAACAAAAAAAAACCCGAGAGAAACCCCTTCCCAATCCTGATATTATCCCCCATCCACCCACCCCACCCCCCTTCTTGTGTTTATATATATTATATACATGTTTCTTTTGTATGTTGCATAGTTTTTATGATTATTTTTTGTGTTTAGCTGATATATACGATATGATATGATATGATATGATCTATGTATTCAAAGAAGAAGGAGAGCGCAGCAGCAGCAGCAGCAAAGATTGTAATTCCGAATGCTTATAAATACTATTATTATATATAAACCGATACTGTGGATGGGATTAAAAAGTTCCCTTTCACACCTTTTCTCGATGTATTTTTCTCTTTTTTCCCCCACCATCTCTGTGTCTCTCCCTTCCTTACCGATTGGTGTGCAAAAATATGCAAAAATATGCAACAAAAATGATTCCAATTATATAATTATATAATTATAATATTATAAATATGTATTTTTAGCAGAATTTCAATGGTTTTTTCAGTGTTTTTTCACCCTTCTTATTGTTTTCTTACCTTGAAATGCATTTTGAAAATGTTGATTTGTTAGAAACTTGTTTGTTTTTTTTATATATACATATATATATGACATACTGTATGCTTTAATTTATAATTTAATAACAACAAAAAAACTGGTGCAGGCAAAACCGAAAAGAAAAGCGAACGAAATGAGAGTAAAATAATATAGGATATATATATATATATATATATATATATATATATTGGCACACACTTATACATATGTATTATGTACAAATGAAATGCTAAATTGGTATATCAAAATTGAAATGTAGTCAGGTCGAGACTTGTCCTCGAAAAACGAAGATTAACCCTTACCCCTCCCCAGAAGAAAAGAACTCTGTGTAACTTTGATTTGTTTCTTCTTTATATATACTATATATATATATATATATATTATATACACACGACATGCATACATACATAAATGATGATGATGATGATGATGTTGGTGGAACGAAGGAACCTAGATCGAAGCCAAGTCGAAAGCGGGCTTGGGATTCGTAACGTTTAAAATTAGCCTATAAATAATACAAGAAAAACTAAAACTAAAACTAAATCAAATGCGTATGAGGAAAAATACAACATTTATGTAAAAATATGCGAAATAATTGTAGTTTTTATTTATTTGGGGTTGGTGGGAAAGCTGGGCTTGGTCTTTTGTTTTTTAGCAATAAAAAAAGAGCCCTTGATGAGGTAAGTTTGAAGTGACGAATTCACCTCAGCTCTCCAAAAACTCTTGATATCTAATATTCGTGGCAAATAATGGTAAATAAAATAAATAACAAAGTATTAATTAATTAGTTAGCCATCGGCACTACGCTAAAAATGTAAAACCAATGTTAAAGTAGTGTGGAGAGTATGAAACTAATTATTGAGGTGTCCTTAGACGCTTCTTCGGAGCTGCATAGATTACAACCTCGTCACTAAAACTACACCACCATTTCCATTTTTTCTAGACCAACAGATTTTTCACCTGTCCACCGGACACATAACTTGAACAAATCTTATTAGAAACACCGTTGCGTCTTGGATTTTTAATATAACGAAAACATTCTATGTAAACCGAAAGAGTTTGAGTTGGAAAAAGTAACAAAATGTAATTTTTTTCGAGGACGAAACTTAACAAACAATAGAACCTTCGAAGAAATGCCGCAAGTCCGCCATTTTCTTTTGAATTTGTAAAAAAAAACCCATATATATTTTACTTAATTTAATTATAATTATTTAATATATTCAATAATTGAAGAACCTAGTTAACAGATTTTTAAATGGCGCTTTCCTTTGGCAAAAAAAAAATCAGAAAAATTGTTTTTTTTTTTGCTACTTAAAAGCAATACCTTATGATCTGTATATAGCTTTTTAGTATCGAAAAAATAGTAATCAAATTTACAATTTTCTATGCACATAGTAATCTCCTTGCGCACGCTCTCAATGCTCATCGTCACTACGTGGAGGGCCGTTCACTGTACAGTGATTCCCTATCGCCTTGTTCTCCATAATTCCCCTCCAAAACCAAGTCATCGTCGTCCTCGTCTTCGGGTTCACTTGCATCCTCGCCAGCAAAGGCTGTGGCAATGCCATGAAAGACATCGTGCTCCGGCGAGTCCTCCTCTTCCCCCGACGAAGGCTCCTCTTTGGCTTTCTTGGCAGCTGGTGGGGAGGCGGATATATCCTCTATCAGTTCTTCATCTAAAATTATTTGGAATAGAAATAAATATCCAGGAAATCTTCTCTAAGGATTAAGCTCCACTAAACCCACCGCTTTCTATGACCTCGAGTCCCAAAGGTGGCTTCGGTTCGTAGTTAACCAGGATAGTGGGAAACTCGACAATGGTCTTGCCGGCTAGATTCTGGCCCAGCGGCATGGCCGCCTCCAGGGCATAGCAGCGTGTGGCGCTGCGGGGAACGCCTTCGGCACGCAGCCAGAAGCTCAGCTGACCAATGCCCGCCGTTTGGTGGTGCGTCAGGCGCTTGCGATGATGCCGCGCCGTCTCCTGCTCCAGATCCACATACTTGAGGGCGAGCTGCGCCAGGCTAAGCTTCTCGTCGCAACGGGCATCCACAAAGCGGGCCATGGGTTGGGTTTGATCGTCGTCCTTGTGCTCCGCCTGCTCCCTCATGGGAATGTTGACAAACAACCACTCCACGCGCCAGTAGAGGCAACCCAGCTTCCAGTCCAGATACGTGGTGTTCTCCTTGTGCCTGCTGAAGTGCGGCAGCTGCAACAGCAGCTTGATGTGGCGCCGCTGGGCAGCCGTTCGCAGGCGGTGCTGCGGCACCGAGAGGCGACTGTTGTTGTCGTGGGTGAAGCGCCGGCTGCGATCCGATTTGCGCGTCTCCGCATAGCGTGTGGCCTCCTCCAGGAAGCAGTAGTCGCTCATGAATTCGCGCGCCGTCATCTGGCTGAGGGGCACGAACTTAGTGCGGTCCCGCTGTCCGTCGCAGGACAGCTCCTTTTTGTGGATTTGGACGCAGGAAAGGCAACAGGTCTTAACCTCGCACTTGGGACACGCGTAGCGGGCTTCCTTGGCGGCGCACACCTCACACATGCCCAGGCGCTGGGGCTGGCTCATGGAGCAGCTGGTATCACCGCTGGTTTCTGTCATTATTCAACAGGCGTCGTCGTCCACCTTCATTTCGCTTTCAAAACAAAAGCCGCGTGTTTACGCGGCGCCAGTGATGAGCATAAATAAAAATAGATAGCCAAAAAAAAAATAGCTAGATACAACCAGCAACCAAGAGCTAATATTTTAACACTTTGTTTTGGGAGCTCTGCGACCTTAGTAGGCCGTTGCAAACTCATCCAAATATTGCAATGATGCCCGGACATTTCTAAATTCGAGTCAAAGTTTGGATTAAATTACTTTTTATCTCCTGCACATTTCACGAAATTCGCCAGAAAATTTGGCTTGAAAATACCCAACCTGTCGCCGCTGAAGCAATAACATCTGTTTCCCCGTCCACATGTTTTATGCTGGGTCGTGCGTGTGTGCGTGAGATTACGTTATAGTCCATTGCCAAAAAAAAACAAATAATGCCCGCTGTCTTTCCTCCATATTCCATTCCAGGGACGACAACTGAGAAGTGGTTAAAAGAGTATTGATCAATAGCCTGAAAGTGCAGTAAGTGGCCAGTGCGGCAAGTGCAGTTTGTTGTTTTGTTTGTTTGTTTATTGCCAGCGCGGTGTTAGTGTTTGTGTGTGTGTGTGCACGAAGCGTGCAAGCTCGTGTGCGTGTGCGTGTGTGTGTGACTGCAGGGTTGTCGCATACGCAACTTGTTTTGCCCTCGATTATCGCTATCGCGCTGTTATCCAGTTATCGCAATCGATAGGCATTCCGCTATCCGTTATCTGGCGCAATATTTGAATACACTGGCGAAATTCTTACTTTGACGCTGATAAGCGCGTTACTTGCGTTAGACCTCACTTACGGACCGTCGCATAACTGACTCTGACACGCCTTAATCGTATTTGTATCTACCGGCTTTTCCCGCAGATACCGTTGTCCCCACCCGTGAGAGTTGCGACCGGAGAGCGCCAACCGAGAGACGCCTGACCGAACGCCCTGTACGCTCTATAAATATGGCAAATCGCCAGCTGTGCCGTGTCTGTGTGCCCAGATTGCTTCCCGTCAGCCGTTCGAGCGCCCTCAGTGCGTCGGTGAGCTGCCGTCGGAGCACAGTGAGCAACAACCGCCAGAGCATGGAGGAGGCACGTCTGCGGGCCGTCAGGGAGCAGCACACGGGCCCGCATAACTACACCCTGGCCGAGCTGGTCTTCAATCCCGATCTGCTGAGGTACGCAAATAGTAGTGACGCTAGTGGTGTTATAGACACCGAAAAATGCAACAGGGAATGCAGTGAGGCCTTCGAGGTGAGTGTCGCATAATTGGAGATATATCTTCGATATCTTCTCTGCTATAAATGTCCTTTATCCTAATTACCCCAAAAAGTTTACGTACACATTTTATTGGATAAATCGTTTGTAGTAGCTTTTAAAATATTCCCAAAAATAGTTGACGATTTGAAATCAATTTAAATGCTGTTTAAAAGTATGCTACAAAATTGTATAGCGTGTATTGGGTGCCTTAATTATATAATTTCATATTGTTCTATAGATTTTTAAAGGTACATTCCTTATTATACTATTTTTTAAGTTAATTATAATATAAGGTAAGGAATTGAATACATTATATTCAAGATTGCATCTCTGAAAAGTGGAAAGTTTTTAAATATTTAAAAGCTTCAATTGTAAATTTGTAATGGTTATACATTTAAAGGAATAAATCTTAAGAAAAGTGTAGAAAATTTAACAGATCTTACTATACATTGAAATATTATCTTTTCATAAACAAAAATGTATAATAAAAAGGTAATTTTTCAACCATTTGTATAAACTAAAAGATAATATATTATTATCTAAATAAATAAATATATAACATGTAAACTATATAGTTTTTTTTTTAAGTCACCTTAGTCGTTAAAAGGTAACCTAATAATAAACATACATTGTTTAATTTAAAGCCCGTGCCACCTGACGCCCGAAACTTTTAATTAAAACATTAAACAATCTAATAATTTGATTCGCATTTCGTAGGAAGCCGTCGGGCAGCGGAACCACCTGCTAATAGGCGACAAGACCAACCAGGCTGTGAACGATGCCTTCGAGGTGAGTCTCTGGGGGAGAAGAAAATATGATTTCGATTTAGATTTAATTTCAAATTCGCATTTTGCAGGCGGCCATCGCGCAGCTGAACTTCCTGCAATCGAACGATGACACCATTAGGGACTCGGTGCTTACCCGGAGGGATACCAAAAGGTTCACATTGAAGTACCTAGAGCGAAGCGGGCTGTCGCTGGAGACCGTGGAGAAGCTGAACTACATCCATGTGTCCGGCACCAAGGGCAAGGTCAGCATATGAACTCTTTTTTTATTTTTTTTTTTTGTATTTTTTTGTTTTTATGTAACCAGTTCTCGCGGGCTCTGTGTTTGTGTTTGCTTTTAGTAGTTGGCTTCCAGCTCCAACTTCAGCTTGAGCTGGAGCTCTCCCTAGAGTCGCACCTAGGCCAGAGCTAGCCGCTCTCCGCCGGCTCTCTGCGCTGGCAAGGCCGTTAATCGGTCGCTCACTGGCTCGCTGGCTGATAAGATTTGTTTAGCTTTTTTTTTTTTTGTTTTTTGAATTGATATTCTGTTTATTGATGGATCTGTTTTGGTCTTTAATACCCAGCACACAGGGCTTACTCCGAGCGGGGGATAATCGAATGGGGTTGTAAGATCTATAATTGCATCTTTTGCATATCAATTTTACATTTACAACAAGTAAGAAAAGCTAACTTCGGGTGGAGCTGAAATGAATATACCCTTGCAGATAGTTTATTACTTATCAAGCACGATGTTGATACTTAAAGCATAAATTACACGAAACACCTTGTTTCGCTTACATGTTTATATGGTAGCTATCAAATATAGTTGGCCGATTTTAATGAAGATTTTATTAAAGTGCTCTTATTGTGTAAAAAGAGCATGTATAATGTAAAATGTATGTAAAATTTAGAATGCATATGTAAAATATGAATTTATACCGATCTTTCCTATGGCAGCTATGTTATATATTTGTCTGATTTCAATGAAATTTCTAGGAGGTGGCGACAACTATATTATAAAGGCACGAATCAAGTTTCATTTGAATATCTTGAAAAATAGCAAAAATATGCAAATTTTTCCATAACGTTTCTATGGCAGCTATAGGATATAGTCGTCCGATTCCGGCTTTTCCGACTTATACACTGCTTGCAAAAGATATAAGACTATCCTGAAAGTTTCAGCTCGATAGATTAAAAACTGAGAGACTAGTTTGCATATAAACAGACATGGCTAGATCGACCCGGCTGGTGATGCTGATTAAGAATATATATACTTTATGGGGTTTGGAGATGACTCCTTCAATAATAATCGGATCTTAATAGAAATCCCTCCAAAACTATCTCATTTATTTATTTATTTATTTATCCTTTTCCTATTCTTCACGTATATTATATACATATATTTATATATGTATTTATGTACATGTGTATATTTCATATCTCAAACATTATATTATAGATATTTCCTAAATTCCAGACTTTCTAGCCATATTTAACCCTAAATATAAGGTAAGACATATATACCAATTGTAATGGAACTAGATGTCTAGTTAATCCCAAACTGGTACAAAAGTTACTATAAAAATTATCAAATCTAAGCTATATACTTGCGTATTATTAGGGTATCTTCTAGTCTAAGCCCTGGAGCATTGTTCCACTTTCCGGTTCTTTCTCGTTTCGAAGTTCGTTGTGCCACAAATTGAGCTTTGGCTTATATGTACATACGCATACTTGGCTTATTTTGATTTCGTTGGCTAATACAACACATTTTTGGAGCACGTTCCGTAGATAACTCCACTATAATCTGATAAACAGGTTGTCCAGATAATGGGGCGGGGTGACCTTGCGCCATACATATAATTAGGCAATCAAAATATAATAATAATAATCACGAAAGAAAATAACATCAGAGAGAGAGAGAGAGAGAGAACCATAAATTATATATTCAAATTATGTTTTAGAATTTAATTTAATCTCTGCAAACTCACACATTGATCCCTCTCCTGTCCCCCTGCAGGGCTCAACCTGCGCCCTCACCGAGTCCCTGCTGCGCCACCAAGGCCTCAAAACGGGCTTCTACTCCTCGCCCCACATCCTGGCCACCAACGAGCGCATCCGCATCAATGGCCAGCCCCTGGACAAGGCCAAGTTCACGGAGCACTTCTGGAGAGTGTACAATCGCCTGTGGGCCGAGCGGGAGCATGACTACGACATGCCCGCCTACTTCAAGTTCGTCACCATACTGGGATTTCACGTGTTCTTGGCCGAGCAAGTGGACGTGGCGGTGCTCGAGGTGGGAATCGGTGGCGAATCGGATTGCACCAACATATTGCGCAACGTGGCCACGGTGGGCATCACTTCGCTGGCCCTGGAGCATACGGATCTGCTGGGCTTTACCCTCGAGGAGATTGCCTGGCAGAAGGCGGGCATCATAAAGCCGGGATCGCACGTCTTCACCCATGTCACGCAGCCGGAGGCCCTGCAGGTGATCCGTCAGCGGGCCATGGACAATGGCATCGATACCATATACCAGGTACCGCCCACCGAGGAGTACTTCAAGTCGCCAGCGACCGCTGCCTATCCCTACGAGGATCTCAGCACTGTGATTAAGCTGAATGGTTCGCTGGCCGTTCAGCTGGCCATGGACTATATGTCGCGGGTGAAGGGGCGGGAGCACACCACCAACGAGGTGCGGATGGATCAGCAGCTCCTGGACGGCCTGGTCAAATCCCATTGGCCAGGTCGATGTCAAAAGGTCCACTGGCGGGGAATGCGCCTCTTCTTTGACGGTGCCCACACGGTGGAGAGCATAGAGGTGTGCGCGGAGTGGTTCCTCAAGGGCTCAAAGGACAGGTGAGTTGCTGCGAAGTTTTTAGTTTCTTGGGGCTTTCCCTTACATTTCCTTCTTCTGCTTTCCTTTTCCCTTTTGCAGTAATAATCCCAAGATCCTGATATTCAACCGCAAGGGAAATTCGGATATCCGGCCGCTGCTAAAGGTTCTACATCGCACATATCCCTTCGACATGGTCTGCTTCTCGCCCAATCTGTCCGCTGCCAAGCCGGTGTATACCAGCCAGGTCTTCCTATCCATTAGCGAGGAGAAGCAGCTGGGCCGGGCACAGGCCATTGCCAATGACTGGAACGAGCTGTGTACCGACAAGAATTCACCGTGCGACAAGGGTCAGGCTTTCAGTCACATGGTCGAGACCTTTCTTGCCATTCGCGAGAAATTCCCGCTAACGGAAACTAGCGGAGCAATCGATGTGCTCGTCACCGGCTCCTTTCATCTGGTGGGCGCGGCCATAGCGGCTCTGGATGTCATCGACCAGGCGCAAAAGGACACGAAGGAGGGGCAGACGCCGAAGTAGAGTTGAGA
Source organism: Drosophila baimaii (assembly GCA_018874675.1). NCBI lineage: Eukaryota > Metazoa > Arthropoda > Insecta > Diptera > Drosophilidae > Drosophila > Drosophila baimaii. The sequence continues at coordinate 123,029 of JAEIIU010057283.1, read as the reverse complement.
GTGCTCCTCTTCCCTCCGGCACTCTCAGGCATTCCCAGTGCGCACCTGTTGTCCAGGCAGGATGCTGTTTTTATAGCTTAAGAATAGTTTTTAGTTGAGTACGAACTGGCGCGTAGGAGGACTGTAAAATTTTAACTTAAGTCTTTTTAAATTTTACATCGCACGTGTACGTCCAGTCTGTTTTGACCCAAGGACCAAATAATATCATCAAATTTAATTTCGACAATAAACAATGCATGCACCTCAGTTACAAATGTTGTTCGCTTTTGCACCAAATGGTAATAGTTGGAATTATGGCTCTGGAATTGGGTATTTCAGTCTATAAGCCCCCAAGGTTATGGAAATACGACCAAGTTTATGCTATTTAACAGTATTGCCCACTTACCGACGGCAAGGCAGTGTTTCCTCTCTGCCGGCCTAACAGTGGCTGCACTCCTGCGCCGCCCTGCACTGCTTGCACCTCTTGATCCGATCAAGTCCGCACACGACTGTCACGGATTCGAATGACACGCGGACTGAACGCCAGTAACGGTGAAAGCTTAGCGAGGAGGGTTGCTTTTCTTGCTCAAATCACAAATTCCGGGGTTGCTTGGGCCTCAACGAAAGTAACAGCCAATGGCAAGAGCGACAACCCTGCGTTGAAGACAGAGACAGAGCGCTGGATGGGTGTCCTGCTCTGCTTAACAAAATGGCTAACGGGACGACGGAAGTTTGCGTGCGAGCGGGACGGCTGGAGAGTGCGCGCACGTCGTCTGCGAGGCGACTGATTAAATAACGGTTAAATGGCAGCGGCCATTGCGAAAGTTTCCTCTTTTTTTTCAGCTTTTATTTTATTTTTTTCCTCTGCCAACGTCGACGTCGGCCTGAGCGCTAAACTGTCCCGTTTACAGCAACAAATCCGCGTAATTCACTTGCCTCTCTCACTGCGTGTGTGTGTGTGTGTGTATGCTGGTGAGCGTGCGGGGGTGTGTGCGTGTATCCTGACGATGTTCGCTAAAAGGATTAATAAACGTTCGGCGTTTCGCATTTCAGTTGTTCATTTGACTCGGCGCTTAGCGGTTCAGTTACAGTTACAAGTAACAGTTGCCGTTACTTCTGCCTCCGCTGGCGCTGCTTGTGTGCGTGTGTGTGCCACGTCCTGGAAAACTCGATTACTTGTAGATATCCTGAGATATCCAAAAATATTTGCAAAAACCACAGCCGACGGGCAAAAATCACATACATTATTGGGGGAGAAAAAAATTAAATAAAACTGAATCTTCAACTGATTTTTGTTTATGTTAAACGGAGTGAAAAGTGCCATTATGATCAAAATGTGGCTGGCGGCCTAAAACAGTTCGCAGAAATAATAAAATATAAATCGTATATTCAAACGGAAACGGAAACCATATAAAGCCAGTCATCAAAATGCAGAGTTCCAAATCATTCTTGATACGCGATCTTTTGGGGGATTTGATCACGCGACGACAAACAGATTCAGGTGAGCATTATTCAGACATTATATCTTTAATATTAGTCAATTTAAGCTTAAATGTATTTATATTTAAATCAGCAGTACAGTTTCTACTTGTAAAATGTAAACAATATCTTAAAAAGAAACTGTTATTTATCCTTTCTTCACTTAAACTATTTTAAACTAAGCATTTTATAGGCTTAAGTGTAGGTGTTATATTATTTTATTTATTATTTACTTAAATAAGCATTATCCCATTAAGTTTTCAAATCAAAGAATTAATTTCACATAATAATGATCCCCAAAAAATGAAGAGTCATATATACATACATACATAACTTCACTTTTCGCACACACACACATACATATACTAAACGTCATTGTTGGCCAATTAGCCTGCTCTTTGTTTTCTCCCTTTCCCCTCCTTTGATGTTTGCCCTTATGTTTCGCTGACAATTGTCAGGCTCGCGCTCTCGCCCTCCTCCTTCCTCCCGATCTCCCTTTCCCTTTTTGTCCTGTGGCCCGCCTGTGGCATTTAAATCTCACACCTCGCTCAATTATCGCAAATGAAACTTTTAGCAGGGTAAGGGGGGGGGGGGAGAAGCAGCGACAGAGGCTGCGAGTGGGTAAGAGAATGGAAGAGAGTGGGTGGGTGGCAATGAATGAGTTGAAACAACAAAAACAAGCGCTTGGGGCCGTTATTTAATTGTGCACTGCTTGCACTGGTATACACGGGGAAAAACAAAGTGCCAGTGAATAACACAAATTTAAATATATTTTCTTGCCTGCAAAATGTTTGTAATAAATATAATTTTTATGAGAAAGATATATAATTACCTTATTTTACTTTCTCCAGACAGAATTCTAATTCGTTTTGATAATAATAATTTTTTAAATATTAATTTATAGATGTTCTTCATTGGAGAACACTATTCTCTTCTATAAATATTATATTTATTAACTAATCTTTTATGTACTTATTTTATATATTTATATTTTCACTCGAATTGGGACTTTATTTGCCGTGTGTGGCCTGGCACTGCTTGATTCGTAACCTGCGCTTGAGCAATTTGTCACGTACGAACACTTTAATTGTTTTTGGCCAAAGGGAACACAAAACAGAGAACAGAAAGGGAAAGGACAGATGAAAAGGAGGTGGAATTAAGAGTGAGCCCATGGATGCAATGACAAATACACTTAAAATAATATACCACAAAAAGGAACATTTGAATACGTTGCAATTTCTCACAAAATAAGATTTTGTTAGGTTGAATATTCTTCTCATAACTTAAAGAAAATATAAAATAAAAACAAATTATCCATAAAGTAAATCTACAGTTATAGCTATTAAATTTTTTTAAAGCTTTCCAGATTATTTCACAATATATCTTTAAATAAAAACCTCTTCCAGTGTATGGCCTCAGGTGCTTTGGCTTTGTTTTTGGTTTTTGGCACACATGGGCATGTCTTCTAATTATGCATGACATTAAATAAAGTTTAACTCAACAATTACAACTATTTAGAAGCTAATTGTTGCCACCAGTTAGATGAAGAAAGTGAAACTTTGGCAGGAGTTGTCATGGGTGTTAGCTTTACTTTTATCTTTTACCCAAGGAAATCAGGGTTAAGGAGACAGAGAAGTATATTTTAGAGTTAAATTTCTATTTAAAAAAGACAAGTTTTGAGTTTAAAAATATCGCAGGATCTTAAAAAATGTAAATAATATTCTTATTTATTTTTTATTATTAGCGAGACATTGTTATTTTCTTTTACTTTATAGTTAGTTTTAAATTTAACCTTTAGTAGGACACCGAATCTTAAGGTTAAATGCCGTCGGCTTTGTGTATGTTTTGTTTTTGTAATCTATAGCAAGCAGTATATATTCCTGACGATGTGTAAATTTGGTTTTTGTACTCCTCGACTGAACTGGGAGGTGTTTCAAAACTAAATCTTATCTTTATCTTTACGCCTTCATTATTCCTCTTATTGAACCCATCAATAAGAATTGATTTGTTTCCCAATTTAGACCTAAATACGTCATTCTTAAAGCGCTCTAAATTGTCGGCACATGCAAGGACATCATCATGTCCTTCTACGTTCTGCGTGTGTGTGTGTGTGTGTGTGTGTGTCTCACAGTTCAAGTGCCTATTAAATGGCAATTGTGCCGCAAATTGATACGACGTGACTTTTCAAGGAAAAAGAAAGAACTCACTCGAGACGCTCCCCAGGACATCCACGCACACACACACCCACACATACATATGCATAATTGAATAACCTTTCGTATGTGCATATGTATATCCCATATGCCAGCGCACCCCTTCTGCATCTTCCGCCGTCGTCCTGTCGTCCTGTATCTGTAAGTCAGTATAAATAGAATCAGAAGTCGAAACCCATTTGGGGTTAAAATACACAAATATAAAAATAATTTCCGTCCGGGCAAAAAAAAAAAACAGGAATCCTTGCTGAGCGGACACACGTGAGCGCCTGCGGCGGACGCTCAAATCAGAAGGCGGCAAGGAATCGAAGATGAGTTCCCAAAAGGGGGTTGCTCTCGGGATCACATTAATGGGAGCGTTAAGTTAAAGGGGCACTGAAAGAAAAACAGGACTATGTTTTGAAAAATATTTTTTGAAATAATAAATAATAAGTAAAAAAAACTAAATTCGGGCGGAGCCGCAATTTATATATCCTTGCAAATAATTTGTTACTTATTATAACAGATTTTGATAAAATATAACATGTATATTGTAAAATGTATGCAAAATGTAAAATTCATATGTATAATATAAATTTAGACCGACCTTTCCTATGGCAGCTATATGATATATTGGTCCGATTTCAATGCAATTTCTAGGAGATGACTATAATTATATTATAAAAGCACCAATAAAGTTTTATTTGAATATCTTGAAAAATAGCTAAAATATGTTAATTTTTTCATATCGTTTCTATGGCAGCTATAGGATATAGTAGTCCGATTCCGGCTGTTCCGACATATACACTGCTTACAGAAGATATAAGACTATCCTGAAAGTTTCAGCCCGATAGCCCAAAAACTGAGAGACTAGTTTGCATATAAACCGACAGATGGACATGGCTAGATCGACTCGGCTAGTGAGGCTGATCAAGAATATATGTATATACTTTATAGGGACGGAGATGACTCCTTCACTGCGTTGCAAACACCATCATACCCTTTGCAAGGGTATTATAAAATCCTTGAATAATTTTCAGTCATTACCAAGAGATCCTATTTCAAACTGCAGGAGTTTTTGTAGAGAATTTCCATTATTTGCAAATTGGAATTACTTTTCCTAGTGAAATTAATTGCAGTGTACATGCAGATTCCAATGCGAAAACAATTGAGCGCTCGACGACACGTGAATTTAATCAGGCAGCCCGCAGTGTCCGACTCCGTTTCCGATTCCGATCCTGTTCCGGGGATCCGGATATGTGCGACGGATATAAATAACACGTTGATTGCGGCAAATTGCTGCAGCAGCAGCCGAGTGGAGGCCAAGTCGCTGTCTTTCTAATGGACCAACGCCCACTTGAGGCGCGGCTCGTTGTCTGTGGCCGGCCGGAGCGCGGTAATGAGTTATGTATATCCCGGGGTCGCTTCTCCTCGACCGGAAGTGGCTGCACGCGCTGCGGAGGAGGTGGTACCCAGACGCATTAACGCCACGCTGCGCCCAAAAGCAGGCAACAGTGTTTCAATGCCAGCGAGTGTCCTGGCAGGGCATCCTTTGGCTCTTCTTCTCAAGTGGTCAATCGAAGGCATCAATGCCTTCGGTTCTCAGTTTTAAAAGCTCTTCTCCGCTACATCCTTTGGGGGGTGAAATTACCCCCTTTTATTATTATTATTATTATAATTTAATTGAACTTGTTGGAAAACCCCTCTGAAAATATCTCCAATCTTTCCTTGCAGAGCTCGAGCTCTCCAATGACGAGTCAGACATAGACATCGAGGACCGCTCCACACCGGATTCAACGGCTCCTGGCTGCCAGCAGGAGCTGCTGCTGGCGCACCACCACCACCACCACCATCGGCATCGATTCACCCACCACGATGACTCTAGCGTGGAGTCCTGCGGCTCGGCCACGCCGCGACCTGGATCCGGTTCCGGCTCTGGTGGAGCATCGGCTGGCGTGGCCGCGGGCATAGCCTCTGGCTTGAGTGCAGCGGCAGCGGCGGCAGGTGTGGCAGCGGGTCTACTCGCGGCGGCCGCCTCCAGTGGAGATGCCAATGGAGGCGCGGCAGGAGGCGGAGGCGGTGCAGGCGGCGGCACTGGTGGCTATGCGGAACACAAGCTGCAGCTAAGCAAGAGCGGACGCAAGCCCCGCCGGCGACGCACTGCCTTCACACACGCCCAGCTGGCCTATTTGGAACGGAAGTTCCGCTGCCAGAAGTACCTCAGCGTGGCCGATCGCAGCGATGTGGCCGAGACGCTCAATCTGTCCGAGACGCAGGTGAAGACCTGGTACCAGAACCGTCGGTGAGTCGCTAGATCCACTTTTGTCTAGCTCCAGTGGAAGGCCCTTAAGATTAACCAGTTTCCTCCATGTTCTTTTCGTTTGGAAACACAGCACCAAGTGGAAGCGACAAAATCAACTGCGACTCGAGCAGCTGCGTCACCAGGCGACTTTGGAGAAGGACTTTGTGGTGCAGGATGGCGGCGGCGGCGGTGGCGGTCCCGGCGGACTGGGCTGCTGTCCCACCGGATTGAGCAGCTCCTTCAGTGCCGCTGCCGCCGCTGCAGCGGCCGCTGGAAATCCATGCAATTTTCTCACTTCCGCCGCAGCGGCTGCCATATTCCGGAACGTTGGCTATGTCCATGGCTGTCCCATGTAGGAGCCACGAGGGGAAGAAGAAGGAACCCAACCTATTGCCACCACCCGCTCCCTGTTTAACCTCCTCCAGTTGCCTCTGTGTACATAATACAAATAGGAATAACAGTTCTTTGTGCAATAATAATCGAAATAACCGATAATCTCGAGATCGATAACGATGAGGAAGATGGAAGGGATGTCGATGTCGATGCCAAAATGCCAGCAGTATTTACCAAGCGTACCCGATATTATTATTATAACATGTACTTAACGGATATAATCATAAACTAGGCTTAGTCGAATTAACTGTAATATATATATATAAAACAATCGAACCTTTTTTTTTTGTCATCGCACTCTATGAACGTGTTTTTTTTTTGCCAGAATAAATATTTAATTTCACGACTTGAGGAGTTTTTATTACAAATTGTTTAAGGTATTTGGTAAGTTCTTGTATTATCTCTCATTATTATGTATCGATAACTTGGCGTTCTTCGATATCTTACTTCGATATCTTTTCTTCTTCCTTTTGAATGGCTTTCCCCATGTACAAAATAGAGAGAAGGCTATAAGGACGGACATAACGGAACAGAACAGTTAAGTGCCGCTCGCCCATCTGCAATCGGTGAGCTGTAAGCCCAATGCTTGAAAATCAACTTGAGCGAATCGCACAAAACGTTATCAATTTGTCGCTATATATAGCAAATAACCCGCGACATATGCACCCACATACAAAGGCATTACATGCCTCTATGTATGTATGTATGTGCATCCATATATATAGCCTACTCTAGCCTCATATTATTCCCAGTCGGAAGGGGCGAGGAAAGAGAGACAGACTGTGAAAGGGTGGGGGGGGGGGGTGTGGTTTGTTGGGGATATGAACCAGCCAACCGGAAAACAAGCAACAAATCTGTCCGCAATTATAACGGACCACAGGAGCGCCCAGACAGCGCATGAGCGGGGGAGTGCGCAAGAGCGGGATGGCACCAGTGCGCCAATGCAGCAGAGGCTACGACAGAGGCTGCGGCAGTGCCTTCATATACAGTCTTTATTCGCTAAGGCAAACTGTCGCTTTATGGATTTTAAGGAGGTTCCTGAACTTAACGAATTCTATTTTTATATTTTATATCTTATCCATATTCTAATTTTACTTAGAAATTAATACCTTTCTCTTATCTCTCCACTCTTTGGATATTGAGAGCGAGGTTGGACTGTAGTTACAGTTACATTTTCATGCACATTTAGCTCGCTACACAAAAAGGAGGAGAAATGTTTAGCCACAAATTGAATCTGCGGTGAGTGAGTTAACAAGCGAGAGAGAGAGAGAGAGAAAGCGAAAGATGGGGAGCACTGGGGCAGACAGAAAGGGACAGAGACAGTGGCAGACAGACAGAGATTTCGAAAAGGGGGGGGCGGATGCGGGGGAGTGAGCCTGTGTGGAGTAGTTTTTGAGTGGTGCGGAGCAGAGCAGGACGCTAATTAAAAAGACACTTGAAGGGAGTCACCGGAAACAAACGCAAAGGCAATGCCAGAAGTAGAGGCACAAGCAGAAGCAGAGGCAGAGGCTGAACAAGGGCCAACAAAATAACGGCAGCAGCTAAAGAGAGCCATAGAAAAATGGCAAAATGGAAGGGAAGTGGAAGTGGAAAACGAGTTACCGTTACCATGAAATTGTCTATGAAATGTGAGCGTAATTTAATGAATAAAACGCAGCTAAGCCCCCGCCGCACTTTCCCACCGCAGCCACTTGCCCACTTGCAGATATGTACATACAATATATAGTAGATATAGACTTTGGATTCCGATTCTGCTGCATTTTCCGTATTTCCACATTCATGCGGTTCATTTGCGCAGCGCAATTGAGATCTCAATTGCATTTTTAATTGGTACATTTTACGCAGGCATCCTTTGAACACAAAGGATCATCCTTATCCTTTATCCGCACCCTCTCCCCCTCCCACCTTTTCCTCTTCCTTTTGAGCTGGCATCCACTTTGATTTGTATTTATTTAATGAGTTATTAATTGCATTAAGCTTTCAGCGTTTGTTAACTTTGCAATTAAAAGCAAACGCAAAAATAAAGAGAAAGGGGAGAGTTAGTTGTTTTCAACATTAACGTTTGCCTGCATCCAGGCTGAATGATATGAAACGCACTGTCTGCTTATTCTTTGATTCTTCTGGCTGCACTTAGGCCGAATGCTATGAAACCCTTGTACATCACTTTGCTCTTCAGGCTGAATGCTATAAAATTCTCGGCTCCACTACTCCAGGAAAAAAAATGTATTATACTTATCAGCGCAAGCTGGTGAAGATCTTTGTATTCCAATATTTAGCAAACAAAATAAAATAAATATAAAATTTAATCAAGGATCAACTGTTTTTTCCACTTAGAGGAAGTTAAATGCTTCATTTTGCATATAACAAGTGAGCACCTGACTTCGGGGAAAGTGAAACCGAAACCTAAAGTTACTGGCAACGCATTATTTCCCAATTTCGATGTAAATCTATGCCTGGAGGCCTGGCCTGGCATAAAGGGGGTGGATCCGTATTCCTGATCTGCCCACCGCAACATTAACAACAACAACAACTTGAAGTATTATTTGCCACGAGGGCAGGATACAGGCACGGACACGACTCGACACACTTGACTTCCGGTTGAAGGCCAGGGGCGGAACCACAGAGAGGAGGGAGGAGGTCGGAGATGTTTGCCATATTGTGTGAAAATTTGCGTGTTATCCTGCTGCTCCTGCTCCTGTTCCCGCTGACGCTGCCATTGGTGGTTGCTTTCCTATTCTGTGATTAAAAAAATGTTTCGTCATTATCCGTTTGGAAAATTGTCACAAATTGTGTTTGTGCCGCGGGCCGTGCCACACTTGCTTCTTGTTTGTCCTCGGATCAGCACCACACACCCCACACCCATCCCTTTCCATATCTGTCATCTTTATCCCTAATTGCCGCATTGTGCCCGAGCTCCATTGTGTTGGCCATCGAACCGAACCACCAAACCCGAAGCCCCCAGTTAATATCGCAGCCAACTTCGAGCCCCAACAGGTTGGCGCTCTCTTGGGGGGCGACTAGAGAAGTCCAGGCCTGTTTCCAGCCATCGATCGATCAATCAGTTGCAATTTGTTGGACAATCTGAGAACAATGGAGAAGTGAGTGGCATTAAAATCAGAATAAATAGTTCAAAAGAAAATCAATTTAAATATGTTACTTGCCTGATTAAAAAAAATGGTTTAATACCAAGTGTTTCTTTGCTTATTTCTGAAAAAAAGTGTAGTTTTCTATGGAAATTCCTGTGGCTAACCAAGAATATATAAAGTGATATAATGGGTGTCGTGGGTTACAGGAAAACACCCTTCTTTTCCAGTTAAAATAAATATATAGTAGGGTAGTAAATTTAATTTTGAAATTCTAATAAACAAGTGAAAGTCTTTTGAGCTTTAATTTTTTCCATAACCATTGTTCAATTTTCTATATAATTTTATTAGCTTTTGTTGTGGCACATATTGTCATATATATATATATAGTCTTTCTGCTCAAAGAATTAACACCAAGGTTGTGGTACATTATTATTATTTTTTTATTCATGCCGGTGTTATTTAGTTGAAAATACAAAAGTTGTATAAATTTACAAAATATTGTCAAGTGGTAAAGTTTGTGGATAAGCATCCCCACGCATCAGGATGCTTATCACGTGGATGATGTTGGCATATATATTTAGTCGTCCATCTACGTACTAATACTTGGTTCTCCGATAAATATGTTTTTTCTTTTTAAAGTTGTTTTTCCGTTGTTTTCCACACTCTCCATTGTGGCAAATCTAGTTGTTGTTGTTTGTTGTTGGTTGGCAAAGTAAATCCGTCCAAGACGAATTTCCTGTTGGTTTCTTAATAAATCTAATTCTTAGTGCTATTAAATGCTAATGCTAAGTTTTCCATTACAATTCGTGTCATAAATCCTGGCTTCTGTTTCGGCTTTGAAGTTTCTGTTGTTCTGTGTTGGTTGGCTAAGAAACTCCGTCTTGACGAATTTTCTGATCTTTTTTTTTTCGCTTGCTAAATCTAGTTCTTAATCCTAGTAAGGAGGATCCTGTCCTGTCTACTTCTTGTGTCGCGCAGCCAGATCTCTTGCATATAGACTTCAGGGTTTCTTCTTCTAAATCCGAGTATTCTCAGAAATCCAGATGCAAGAAATGTCGTCCCCCTTTTGATATATATTGTGATTCGGAAGTATGCATCAGTCATCAGTATTGTGTTGTGTTGTTTACATTAAATCAAAATCTTAAGCGTTAATTGTTAAACCATAAGTTTGTGCCTTCATTGGCAAATTTGGTGTTTGTTGTAATGTATTTTATACATTACATTATTTGGGGGTGATGGCTTATATTTAGCCCCACCTACGTACTAATACTTGGTTCTCCAATATATATTTTTTTTTTAAGTAGCTTTACCCCGTTGTTTTCCACACTCTCCATTGTGGCAAATCTAGAGCTCTTTGTTGGTTGGCAAAGAAACTCCGTCTTCTAATGACTTCCAAGACGAAGTTTCTGTTTTTTTTTCCTTTATAAATCTAGTTCTTAATACTAGAAAATAATAATGTTTACTTCTAAATCAAAACTCGTTCCCCAAAGCCTGTTCCTTCGCATGTGGGCTTCAAGTGTTCTCTTCTTACATCCATAGATGTATGTAATTTATCCATAGAAATCCTTCTACTTTTGATATACTTAGCAGCATAGCGTTATGTTGCAGCAGATTCGATGCATTTTATGATCTTTCTTTGGATCAAATCTCATGCAATTGTACGTACAGTCGTGTACAAAAACTCTCTCAGCAAGTATTATCTTTTGTTTGTCAGATCAGGTTTTTTGTGTGTATTAAGATGGTGGTAAATTAAGCTTCTTTTTATGCGTCGTCTATTCTAGTTCTCAATTGGTAGTTTTTCTATATAAAAAAACTCTTGTTTTTTCTATTGATTTTTGTTAGTTTCTGTTCTCCCCCGAAAACAACACCTTGGGCAATTATTTGTCTCATTTGATGTGTGTTTCTCTGGAGTTCTTTTCTCTCCAATATCGTATCGTCAATTCCTTAATATAACTTAAGTCAAGTAGTAGCCTTGTTTTTGTATTTTCCAATAAGTTCCAGTTCCGCTTAGTGTGGGTTCCAGTTTTTGCGTTGTAAATCTTGTTAGTCTCTGGTTTACGCAAAAGTGCGTATTACAAAAAAAATTTTTGGAAAAGCGTTCATAGAAAATTTCCATTAAAAATAGGTGGGGGGTGGGGTGGGCAAAGGCCCAAAAACTCCTGCATTTTTGTGTCTACTCCTCGTTGTTCTCGTCCAGACCCAAGGCAACCTCCACGTTCGCCAGTAGCTCGGCGACATCCGCATCGGCAACGGCAACGGCCACGGCATCCGGAATGCTCTGCATCAGAGTGGCAATAATGTTGTGGACGGGTCGGCCAAACTGGAAAGATTTGTAGAAGATATATAGCCTTGTGTCTTAGGTGGGTTAGGTTTCCCCTTTGGGGAAGCATCTCCAATGCCAGGACACTCACCCTCTCAGTGACGCCGCACAGGTTGTCGGGCAGCTGTCTGGCCACTTCGATGCACCATTCGGTGAGGAAAGTGGCATCGGTTTCGTCGATGGCAAAAAAGTGTTCCGGATAGCCTGCGCTCAAAAGATCCCCATTATCGCAGCAGAACAGCAGACGCAGGACCAACTCCATGGCCTCCAGCATCAGGAGCAGTGCATCCATCTCCGCCGCCTCGACATACTCTCCATTTGCATCCAGCAAATAGGCATTGGGTATGGTGGGCGGCTGTTTGCCAATAGCTTCGGCCAGCTCTCCCGGCACCCTGAAGCGATGCATAGTAATCTCCATGGCGGGCAGGCAACGGCCCAGTAGCGACCACAGGAGACAGACGGCAAAGATACGGCCACGATAGCCCAGGCCGGACAGCTTGTAGGATAGCTTAAGCATATTCGGTTTGCTATCCATTCCCTCCATGTTTTCCAGCAGCTTCTCGATCATCTGGTGTACCTGGGGGGCATGGGGATATGTTTACACAGGGTGTAAGGATGGATATATACTTATATATATGGATTTTAGAAGATGGATGGATGGTTAGATAGATAAAAAGGTATAGCACATAGAAGATGGATGGATAGATAAATAAATAGATAGATATGTAAAGCTCAAAGAAGATGAATGGATAGGTTATAAATAGGTAGATATGTATAGCTTATAGAAGTTGCATATATAGCTTAAATGGAAGAAGAAATGTAGCTCAATGAAGGGATTAAATCTTCGAGATCCTGCTCTCATATTTATTAAATATTTTCTGTATATATTTTTCTTATAAAATGTACCTGCTACTGTTCTTAATTCCAAACACAATTGCAACTTTCGATTTGTCTACGAATGTTGATATGAAAAATAACAAACAAAAAGGCTTTCCAATAAAGTTGAACTTTTGTTTATAAGACTTTCATGTACAAATATTTGGAAAATCTCGAATATCAATATATACAGACTGTATTTCTTAACGATTAATGTAATTAAGGAAAGGAGATTCCTTTCCTATAAACATTTTTCTGTAAACTTTAAAAAAATATGGGAAATTCATTTAAGTTACTTTTGAGAAATGTATTTATTTAGCTAATATTTTGATTTATTTTTGGTTAAAAGTATATTTAAAGCAGTGGTTGTCAGGCAAAACAAAAGCAATGGCTAGATATGGCATAAAGAATAGCTAACATTTCAGAAAATGAGAAAAAAAATAGCTATCAGGATATAAGAAAAAGAATAGCTAACATTTCAGGATATGAGATAAAGAATAGCTAACATTTCAGGTAATATAGCATGAACAAGTAAGAAAAGCTAACTTCGATCGGAGCCGAAGTTGATATACCCTTGCATATAATTGATCCGGCCCGTTCCGACATATATAGCAGTGAGAGTATATAAAAGAATATATGCAAAGTTTCATTTAAAAAGCTTTAAAACTGAGACACTAGATTGCGTAAAAACGGACAGACGGACAGACTGACAGACGGACAGACGGACATGGCTAGATCGACTCGGCTGGTGATGCTGATCAAGAATATATATACTTTA